>CM022762.1:19100767-19288267 GCA_012411365.1 Ameiurus melas
ATTCATATAATTTAATTTGTATGAAATATTCACCACTTCACCCTTTGCCAGTTTTAATTTGTACAGTTTTTTTCATGTAATCAGTAAATCACCAACATTTCTCCTAGAGAGATTTTAACAAATTGTATTTGACATTGTGTCATGGTGGCACAGTAAATAGCATTGCCTTCTCACAGCTTCAGGTTTAATCCTGAGCTCAGGTTACTGTCTGTGTGGAGTTTCACATGTTCTGCCTACATCCCTATGGGTTTCCTCTGGGTTTTTCAGATTTCCACTGACTGTCCAAGAGCATACAGGTAGGCAGATTGGCTATGATAAATTGCCCCTATGTGTGAATGAGCGTATCAATGTGTATCCCTTTGACACCACATCCAGGGTGACTTCTCCCACCTTCCACCCAATTTCACCAGGATAGGCTCCACCAAGCCTCTGACCAGGATGAAGCAGTTACTGAAGACACTTCAGATAAGTTTGATAAGTGTGCTTTACAGTGTTAGTTATATTATGGTTACTTGGTTATATGTTGATACTTTCCTATTGATTACTCAGTACTATTAAAACAGAATTGTACTTTCCAGAGAAGCAACCTACTCTTGTTTAGCTTATACAGCATCTTCTACCCTTTTGTTTAGCATGTAACATATAACTTCAACTTCTAAGATATATCTGTTACAGCCTTCTGGTTCCACACATTAAAATATGAACAATTGAAGCAATTTCATAACCTTTCAACAATTTCATAACCTCTCACGTTCCTCCTCACCCTCAGTGTCAGTCGTCAGTACTCCTCCGGGACTGACTTTAATTTTTTTCCTCCCTCATCTCCTCATCTATTGCTCGATAGCCGAGTGCCATTCCACTTTACTGCCATCACATGCAAAGTTCAGCTGCATGAGACATAGGAGAGTCTATTGTTACTGAAATGTGGACATTTTCTGTTTCTCTCTCCTAGTGGCAGAATACAGCTTAAATGAAAGGGTCTCTATCGGGAAGAGAGGGACACAGCTTGTGGAGCTTCAAGAACATGCTGCTGTTGGTTGGTTTGCTTGTTTGTGCAGAACACGGGTCAGCGCAGGTCGATAGATCTATCTAATAAAGTTACGGAGGGTCTGGCTTACACCACCAAGCGCCTGTCTAATGAGCAGTCGGGGAGAGAGCAGCCACAGGGGCTCTATAATCCATCCTGTGATGAAGAATAGTATCACCATTCAGAACATGAATTCAGAGCTCTGTTTTAGACAGTGAGTAAAAATGCAAGTCTAAATGCATGTACTGGATATATAGGGAATGCAGGCATACATATGCCTTTTGCAAATTAGCACAAATAATTCTAATGTTTTGTTCAAGCAGTTATTTTACTGTAAACTACTCACATTTTGAAGCCTATCCTTTATTTAATTATGTCAATCAAAATTTAATTGCTTAATTCATTCAAATGGAATTTTTTAGTTTGAAAGCATAGAAGGGAATGTCCACAATTGAAAATAGAGCATTACTTTTATTTCTGTTCATTATACTTCTTTAGCTGTGTGTTTCAGCTTGGCTTATTTACCAGTGAAGGATGTCAAAGCTGCAGACAGCTCTGTGCGCTTCAGTGCACTCAACAGCACACATACACACAGAGAGAGAGAGAGACAGAGAGAGAGACAGAGATATTATAATATCTATTATGTAAAATATATAAATATATCTGCAAAAGTGATCTGAAGGAACTGCTGTTGTAAACGCTTGCTCTTTTTTGTTGACCTTCTTTCTGACGTATCACTATTAAAAAGAGGGAATGTTTATCCTTAAGACATTTTCCACTGTAATTGGTACCCCCACCCCCAGCCTAATTCTAAGCAGCATTTAGATTTCCATGCCGGAGAAGGGTAGCTTGGTTGCTGTAATTCACCTCTCAAATAGATAATTAGATTGGAGGCGATGAGAATGTGTGTACGTGTACATGTGTGTGTGTGTGTGTGTGTGTGTGTGTGTGTGGGTGTCTGCGCACGTACGCTCATTAACTCATTGTTGCGCCTATGTATTTTTCACCGAGACATAGGTGACTAATTAGGGAAGCTCAGCTCTGAGATGGAAATCCAACTTGTTGGAAATCATTTCAAGTCATTTCCTTGATAAAAAATGGCTTGGATGATCCTGGATACATAATGTTATTGAACTCAGTGGTTGAATTTGTATTTATTTTTATATGTCATGAGAGGATACAGAGCAAATTATTAAATAAAAGTATGCAGCATATGTTCGTCCAGACAAGACCCTGTCTATCTATGTGACAAATTAAAGAAAGAAAAACAGTGGCTATGTTTTGCTCTAGGGGCATTTAGCTGGCATGGTTTGAGTCCATTTGTCCATTTAGATGGAATAGTAATAACAAATCAATACAAAGTTCTTCTGCCAGTCTCTTCCAGGATGACCATGCCCCCATTGACAGAGCTTATTGAGTGGTTTAGTGAGGATGAAATTTATGTCAATCATATGCTGTGACTTTCATAATCACCAGATCGCAACCCAATCGATCACCTGTGGGAAGTTTTATGTGAAGTTTTCAAAGTCTTAGAACCCAAAACACAAACTGGTGCAATATCTTTTGGCAGACATTGTATGAAAATATGCAAAGGTTAATGTTATGGTTAGGTAGATAAATATATTTTTTCAATATAGTTTTAAATGTTCCCCTTTGGCCTTGCTAGATTATTCATTTCTTGAAAACAATGTTTCTACGATTCCATGCTGATATGATTCACTCTACAAGCACTTACCAAACAGTGTGACCAGCTCGACCTGTGTCCTCCAGGCTGGTAGCTGCTCAGACCAAGCAGATTTTTCAGCATTGGTCACTATAAGAGCTAAAACTGTGAGGAAAAGGCCCTGCTGATGTCCTTAACCTTCTGTGCATCACAAGATAGCATAGAGCGTGTATCACAACAGTGGACAGCCTTGAATCCTATGCCTTATTATCTACCTAAAACATGAGAGAACACAAGTCTATTTCTAACTTTAAAAGAAACAGCAGCCCTTTGTCTCTCTGTACAAGCACTAAACACATTCCAGACACTCCAAGTCACACGCTATCTGTCAGTTCCCTGAGGCTAAGAGAGCTGTCTTCCCTCTCCGCCTATAAAATCTCCAATTATTGCAGAATATGACTGTAAGTGCTGTCCAATGTCTCTTAGGAAAGCTCAAGTCTTCTTTAATCAATCCCGGCTGCACCGATGGCAGAAGAAGCCTTGGGTTTATGAAATATATTAAAGAAGTCTCAGTCCACCTTGCAGATCCATCAAGGAGAAAATTACTTACTGATGTACAGAGAAGCCCTTTCCTTGTACATGTGTGGGTATTTTGTTGCCTTATTTTTGGTGCCACTTTTACAAAGTGCATTTTGGTAATAATTTTGTTACTGCAATAATAAAAGTGTGTGTTCGTGAGTGTGTGCATCTGTGTGTGCGCGTGATTTAAGCTTTTTTTTGTGTGTGTATGTGTGTGTGTGTATGTGTGTGTGTATGGTTTTAAATTTATGTGCATGATTGTATGCTCACATGTGTGATCCTCATGGCTGCTTTAGTATGGCAGAAAAGGTCAGACTCATTCACGCCTTCAAATCAGACACTCATTAATATACAATATGAAAATAAGAGAGCCTAATCTCTCTGACCACTGAAGCACAGCCCACACATCTGCTCCTGTTTGATAGCATCCTCGAACAGCACTTTTAGCATCGCTAAGCTAGACTAGAATGCAATGCAATGTAAAATTGTGCATTTATGCAATTTGGGATGTTATATATAAGGCATGGGGCTATAAATACTTTTACTGAACAATTCTTGTTCTTAGAAAATTATTTGCAATCATGTTAAATGTGGCTGTATATAACATAATATAAAATATCATGAACTGAAAAATACTGCAGCTGAAAATGTAAATAAATACATAAATAAAAACAAAATACAGAGTTAAAGTTTGTGGTTAATAAAGGAATTGTTAGCACTCTTGTGGATGAAGCTACCACTAGGTCTCTTTCAGTTTCAGAACCACCCTGGCTTTCTGCACTAAAGCATTTCTAAAGTCTTTGTGAGAGCTACGAGATCATAGCAGCTTTGCCTTCTAGCTAGCATCCACCTTATTATTTAGCAAAACACACATATTAATCAGTATGATGAATAATATAATGTATTACCAGTGAGATAAAATCTCGTGTGTAGGCTCATGCACCTCTTGTGCTCCAGTACTATAATTTGAAGGAAATGTAAATTATCTTTAGTATTCATTGTGATTAAAATGGCACTGCTAGCTACACAAACTGTGTGTAGCCATCCTGCCTTTTTCTTGATAGTCGTGCAAGTATGTTTTCAATCCTTCTTGTTTCATAGTATTTTATCTTTCTACTTAAAGTAGACAGTAATGCCTCAATCCTACAGTAGCGTACCTTACTGATGTCTTGTTTTTCCTACATACCGAATAATTTTTTTCTCCAAAGGTTTCTGTTATATAGGTAGCTAGATTACTTAATATAGTTAGATGAATTTGTGAATGTGCTTTCATGCTAAAATCAGATGTCACAGATTGAGCAGTATTGTTCACATTTTGGGTGGCATGGTGGTGTAATATTGCCATCTCACAGCTCCCGGTTTGATCCTAAGCTCGGGTCACTGTCACATGATCTCTCCATGTCTGTATGGCTAATTGCCTCTATGTGTGAATGTGTGTGCATGATACAGTGAGATGGACTGGCCTCCCATTCAGTTGGTATTCCCACCTCTCACCCAGTCTACCCTGAATAAACAGTAATGATAGTAAAATAAACAGAAATGATAGTAAAAACAGTAAAAATAGAATGTTTACTGAAAATGAATGCAATAATTAATGTTTTAAATAGGGTTGAAAGCAGTGGGACCCTACTGTAGCAGGAAGGGCATGAATAACTTTTTGAAATTGGATATCTGGAAAAGTTTATGTTCACCATTTGTGTTCACAGAAAAGCGGCTGCTCATTTTGGTCATTTTACGAGTTGTTGGGACGTATTATTAATTTGTCTGGCCTACATTTGTAAATGTGCAAATGAATCAATCAATAGGCTACAAACTGAAATAAACTGGCACCAACATATTTGAATAACATGAAACAATCAAATGACTCACCCTCATTTCACTCGTTTTCTCTCAGGATGAAGGAGAGTGTAGTTGGTTATGTTTAGGTTAATATCGTAGAAACAGATTGCTTCCCTGAAGGCAGTGGATAAAATCTCTCTCTGTGCCTGGTCTTGTCTTGCTGTTGCACAGTCAGGTCTGCTATCACAGCTATCACCAGGCACTCTGTTTCTGAACTTTAGCAGACTTCAGCTGAGGCAAACAAGTTTTCCACAGTATAAAATCACAGTGATGATGCACCACTTCACTTCATTTTGCATAATGATTGCCACTGCTCTGCAAGCAGTAGAACTTATCTAAAGGACTAGTGTGTGAAATTGGAGCTTTAGTGCTCAACAGTAACATTACAATGATAGCACTGGAACAATTTGTTTATTACCTGAACCCACCATCTACTCATGTACAAAAAGCACGCCTTACCTTGTCTAACTTTCCCTAAACTACCAAACTGACCTAAAAGCACGAACAAACCTTAATTTCAGAGATCTTCTCAATCTCGTTAATCTGCACAATTATAGGCAAAACTTAACTGAAAAATTTGAGGCACAACAATATCCCAGTTATTTTTTATACACCTTGTTAACCTTTGCTACCAAATTGAGCTATATTAGATAGCTAAAAAGCATTGTGAGAATGAGCACTTTGAATGGCATATGGCTTATTTTTATGGACCTATAAGTGCTAATTGGATAATGGCAGCATAAAACGTTTGCTGCCTTTAAAAAAAAGGGACTATTTGATAGGACACGTACATGGTATTTGAACATAAAAAGCCTCACTTTTTATCTTTCTTCCCTTATTTAAACTGCAGGAGAGCCAGTGCTTAATAGTCTGTCTGCCTGGTAATAATTCACATGCTGAGGCACGACAGGGGGCTGCACCAAGCAATTCATCTTCATTTTAATTGAAAACATTTTGTGTTTGGTGTTTCACAACATTAATAAAGCACAACACCTGAGGAGTTTGGTTTAAATCTAATTGATGGATCCAGAACCAGATGTATCAGACAGAGAGAAAGAATGCACTAAAAGAACACAAACTAATCCGACTGTAAACAAATGCGTCTTTTTAGACGTGTCTTAAAACGAAAGCATGGTTTGTTTCCAAAGGGGATACTGTCATCGACTTTGTCAGCAGGGATCATCCAGATCAGGAAATCTGAAGACCCGTCTCCACATTCTGCTCTTAGAGCTGAATTAATGATATCTCATATTCAGTTAGGTCTATCGGACAGTGTCTTCTTCCTCAAGACTCTGCTGTGTGTTTGTCCAACCTAAAGTTTCTCATGTTGTCAGTGCAGAAGCTGCTCAGAAAGAACATCACATTCTAGCCTTGTAAGTCACATGCAGTCTTGCTCAGTGCTGCTCAGTGCTGAAGTTTTCAGATGTTATTTATTTATTTTGTAACTGTATTTTACTTTATAGATGCAAATAATATATTCATAGCCCATGCGTTGTTGTGACTTTTTGCTGTTAAATTTAATCCTTAAAATGCTAAGCTCATGGTACACTGACAAGCGCTGTCAAACGCAAATGCTGACTTGTCATGGGAAAATGTTCTTTCAACTCATTCAGGCTCACTGTCTGTCCTTTTATTGAATACTCTAGAAAACACCGGGTCACTGTGACATGGTTGTCAAGCACCCATCCAGTTCCCCAACCACGATTACAATGGGTGTTTCGAAATGGTAATTTCTAACCTTATGTTTTTGTTTTCCGAGTTATTATTTCTAACAAGAGAGGAGCACAGTAACAGATGTCATGATGACAGCAGAGGTGGTTTTAAAATGTTTATCTTGTCTCACTGATTATTCACTCATATACACTCGCTGAGCACTTTATTAAGAACACGTGTACACCTACTCATTCATGTAATTATCTAATCTACCAATTGTGTTGCAGCAGTGTGGTGCATAAAGTCATGCATATACGGGCCAGAAGTTTCGGGTTATGTTCACATCAACTATCAGAATGGGGGAATGTAATCTCAGTGATTTTGACCGTGGCATGATAGTTGTTGCCGGACGAGCAGGTTTGAGTATTTCTATAACTGCTTATCTACTGGGGTTTTCACACACAACAGTCTCTACAGTTTACTCAGAATGGAGCAATGAAAAAAAAAACATTCAGTGAGTGGCAGTTCTGTGGATGGAAACATCTTGTTGATGGGAGAGATCAACGGAGAATGTACCTCAGATAATCACTCTGTACAACAGTGGTGATCAGAAAAGTATCTCAGAATGCATGAGATTCTGCTGAGACACACTGATGATAGGAACAGAATTTGGCACAAACTGCACGAATCCATGAACACAACCCGCCTTGTGTCAACAGTCCAGGCTGGTGGAGATGCTGTTTTCCTTCACTTGTCCCACTCTCAAATTTCCTAGGAAGAAAATCTTCTATTAAATATTTCAATTGATATATTTTGCTAGCTAATCACATGAAATGCTTAATGAACTTGATAGTTGATAACTCGGCTTCTCCCACTGCTCCATCTCACAAATTTACCATGAATGCTGGTGAATTGGCAAAAAAAAGTGCAGTCTCCTTGTCCTGATTAGTTACACATGCTGATCTCTCCTGTACGTCACTGTTTGCCCACTATGTATGTGCTAGTTATCAAGATACCTTAGCTGATACATTAGCAAAGAATTAATAATAGCACATTATCTGTCTATATGTGTATTACACTGCATTAGTGCTAATTAGTGCATTAGTGCTAATGTACTGTTGTGGTAACAGCTTTGTAGTTAGGTCCATCCTGAGTGAGAAATTTGGAGATGCAAAATTGGACATAATAAACTTTTTTGATCTTAACTTGAACTTTTGCATTACATTGTGATTAGATTTAGCTTGGAGTTCAGAATTAGATAGAAGGGGCCATTATGATGTATCTATGTCTATTTCAAACTACTTAGTTTCCTTTCATGGACTACACTGATTTAGACAAGGAGCCAGTGTTTTGCAAAGCACACTATAGCCTCGGCAGGATGATAGCAAAGCAGGTTTTCCAAAGATATAACCAAAAAAAAATATTTACTTTTTGTTTATATATCACATCATAGGATTCCATAGGCTTTTATAGGACACAAGACAGTAATGAAAATGAATGACTTGCTTTGGCAGTCTCTTATCACTAAGTGCAGTATGTGCCAGTGGCAGACCAAGGCGGACGCTCAAAGCATATGCTGCTATCTCTTCAGCATCCAGGCTCCAATGCTACATGTATTTAAGGCACCTAAAACAGCCTGCTCTCAGCAGTGGATAACTTGTCTAGTCTTTTATACGTCTGCCAGCGTGGGAGGATGTTGGATAAACCGCCAGCCTGGGAAACATTGATAAATTTGGAAGAATGTATCAGTGAAAGCTCTGAATGAAAAATGCTGAGCTCGGATCGCTCCATCATTTCACACACACTAACAAGGATCTGCAACAATAATTAAGTCACCTCTCAAGCAAAAAGGACAGCTGGAAGAAGAAGGCCTAGACAAATCCATCTTTCTAAATGTCAGACAGACTGTCTGGCATAAATATCAGTGTCAGTGTAATTCTGCATGTTTATCCTATGCAATTTAAATGTAAAAAATGATCAGGCTCAAATATCTATCTGCTTTACAGCACACTTTGTTTTCCGTTCTGATTCTGGACTTTACTGTACATCTTTTATCACAATTATGTTCACTTTGATCTGCTATCAACAGTAATATTCCAAGGGCAACAGTATTTGGTACAGAGATTAGCAGGCACATCAAATGATGTGACTTTCAAGACAAGGACAGCATGATGAATAAAACTGCTGCAACCGGTGGGTAGCCGAGAGGCACGTTCATGCGTTCAGTAGGACGAAAGTCACATGCATTAACAGGGAGTGACAGTTACTGGGGCTGCCGAATCACCAGAGCTGTCTCCCTCTGTCTTTCTTTCTCAATGTCACACACTAACTACAGTAGATGCATTGGAAATAAAGTATTCAGTATTCTGAATAAAGTTTAAAGTTTTAACTTTAGAGTTTAGACTTTTAACTCTGATAAATATATACTCTTTTAACTCTGATAAATATATACTCTTTTAACTCTGATAAATATATACTCTTCATGCACAAAATCTATCAAATATAGTCATGGTTAAAACCAAATACAAGTCTCACCATTCATAATTCAAACCTATTCTTTATTATTGTATCTGTACTCTGTACAGTTCTTCACTCCTAACCTGGAGACTTATTTCCCTGCAAAAATTGAAGCTCTCTCTTAGTTCATGAGGTGAAACAAGTGTGAGGCTTTCCCACATGTATGGGGATTTCATGACTGAGATGCAACTGTGTCCTGCTGATATTACATTTACAAATATGTAAAGTATGTTAAGTAAGGGTAAAATACATTTTTTCAACACACATAAAGTATCCTTCAAAGTAAATTATGATAAATAATATAAAATAAATAATGTAAACATTAATAAATGATGTTATCTATACTACTTAGAAAACAGAATTTGACGTGTCCCCACTCATTGTAATGACACTTTCCCTTGCTATATTACCATTAAAGTATTTTTGGATAAAATTTTTGATAGAAGTAAAACACAAGGGTAGTAAAATATGGAGAATGAAAATTTAGTGAGAATATAGGAAAGAACAGAGTCACGCTCTCTTCCTTATAGACAATGTCTCCTAAAAAAGTTAATTATAGCAAAGCCTAGGGCCTGACCAAAAAGAGTAAGTGCAACACACACAGCACACATACCCAAGAACATGAACTCACTCACACACAGACCCAGAGTAATCAGAATAACAAATTAATGGCTAATGATAATTTGACAAAATCATACAGTACATATGCTAATAACAATGCAGGAAAAAGCACATAGTCACCATTATAAAGTAGGAAAAAGCACACTGGTGATAAATGACCTCACTCAAAGTCAGCTCAGAAATGCCATAGAAAGCAAAAACAAAAAGGTGAATTGATGGAGTAAGTGCAAACTCAACAGGTTTCAAGAAGTCTGAGGCAAAAATAGCAGGATTGGAAAGAACATAAAAATGCATTACATTACCCATACATCACCCAGACATCACATGTAATGGTATTTTGGGCAAATCAGGGGTGTGTCAACTCTATAAAAGGGGAGCCCCATTTCAGGGGACTTGGAGATCACTTTTTGTTTCCCACTTTTTGTTTGGACCTTCACCTTTTCTCACTCACTGGTTCCATGTGGTGATTTAGACTTTGAGTATCTCAGCTGAAAGCTATTGTAAGTACATTCAATATTTCCTAAATTGTTGTAATTGTAATTGTGTAGTAGGTGAAAATTTGACCTACAGTATCTCATGCCTGAAACATTCTTTTCCATGAGTCATCTATTATAGGCTCTAAATATTTTAGTTGTGTCCCACAAATTGACTCAACCCCTAAACATTTGGAACAGTCCACAAGTCACAAGATCAACAGGAAATTGCATCATTCAAATTCCCTGAAAATCATGAGAAGAAGAAAAGTAAGTTCGCATTCTTTATCCTTTAATTTCAATGATATTGACTGATGAGGTCAGTTTGAAAGTACATCTCTGTCACCCAACTGTTTTATAAATCAAAAGTACATCGTTAATTTAAAAAATCTTTTATCTTTAAGTCATGTTTTAAGATTGTTTTAATGTCCTCATGCCCTTACCATGGATCCTACTTCTATGCCAAAAATTAATAATCTGTCTGACTGTAAACCCTTTTACTCATTTAAGAGCAAGATATATGCCCACTGTAAGCAAAGAAACCTGGTAAAAATGAGATTGTTGCCTGAAATGGGAATACGTTTTTAATGGTTAAATGTACTTAAAAAGTTAAATGTTTTCTTAGATTCAAAGCCATTTTATTTTTACTTTTAAAGAGTTACAAGGCTAAATGTCACCCCAATCGTGTAATCACCCATACTGTGATTTGTGATTTCTTCATTTTAAAACTTGGTAAAGTCAGTTGGATAACCAATACTGTATTTGCTGTAAAAGGCTGCAGATTTCTAACCTGTCTCAATGGTTTCAATGTTTATAATCATACAGACAAGAGGTTCCAGCCAGGGGCATCACTGAGGGTTTAGGAGGGGTTGAGGGAGTCCTAGGTGGAAATGCCATGACTAAAACCTAAAAAGAAAAGAAAACAGGGCATATAGAGTCTGCATTTGTTTAAGGCCTGAACATTTATGGAATGCCCCAGGTAGCATCACTAAGCTTCTTTGTATAGACACTTATAAATGGCTCAGTCAAGTGATTGATGAAGTGATTGAGTTCAACTCCAGAAGATAGGATTGCTGTCTTCTTAGATTGAAAGCCAGCTGAGTAACATTTTTCTTTGCACATTTAACATGTTAAGAAATAAAGGCAAACAAAGCTGACCTTAGAGATATATGTATGATTTAGAGTCATGTTTTCTAATCTGTGTTTAGAGAAGCCGCATACTCAATTTTATTTAGTGCTCTAACATACTAATTTGTACCTCATTAAGGGCTTCATAATGAGCAAGAGTCAAGTGTTTTGGAAGCAGGGAAAACACTAAATCAGGTAGGATTAGAAACAGCTAATATACCAAGTCTTAATATAAGTCATTATTACTTGCTCCCTTTGAGATTTTGATGATGCTAGAAACACTTCAGTAGGTAAACAGTCAGTCAATATAACAAGTCAGTCAGTATAACAAGAATGGACCGATCTGACCTAATCTTATATAAGCTACACTTATGCAGTGAAACACTGTGGATGTCTAATTTTATGGTTATGTTGCTACATAGTCATGTGGGTCTGATGGCACATGGACACCACAAAGATGTAAGTAACTGCAATTTATTGTATTTTGGAACTTTTTAGAACTCAGCAGCTGCCTTTGGGTTTCCATTAAAAGTAACTTTCAAGTAAACAGATTTTCTGCGTATTTCTCAGTACAGGGCGCATTGTTGTTATTCTGATCTGTGGTAATTGCATATGTGCTACAGATGTAATAGATAGAGATTTGGATAGAAAAATGCTGAAATATATCTTTAATATAGGATTGACACACATACTGTGCTACTTGGAAACATTAAGATTTTCCTCCGCATGCACATTATTTAATTCCAGATGCCTGTACATTCATCTACACACACACACACACACACACACACACACACACACACACACACACACACACACACACACACACACACACACACACCTTACTGTATCTTTAATTAAGAAGTTGGCAAGCTCATACTGCAGCAGCAGGTGCAAACGGCCTCCTTCGTGTTTCTCTGTAGGCACTGAAATTCATCTTTAAGACTTTTTAATAGTGTTTCTATCCACTGAGGTAATCAGTGCACTTCAAAAATGCCACAGTGAGTGGTATAATTATATTTCCGGAGAGTTTAATAGGCTCAATATGCAGCTGGAGTGCTCTGATGCACATAGGCTTTGCAAAACAAAATAGAAATGTAGGTCTGGTTCAAACCAAATATAGACATGAGCTGTGACTATTATGATTAAGATCTAAATTTGGTTTGGACTATGCTCACATTTCTGATGGATTATTTTTTTATGGCAGCGAGTACTGTAATACAGCAAACAAGTATAACCATAAAAACAATCTCTGCACATTATGGATTGAATCTGATATATCGCACATCTGTAGATCACTCCGGGTCAACATATGAGTTCAGGCAGACAGTTTAATGGCCTTTACTCTAGTCTCCTAAAAAGCTTTCGCTGAAAGGCTTTAGCTTGTGCAGAGAGTGAATGCTAGGTTTGGCACCTCAAACAGACAGATTCAGTAGCTAAAATTGTTGCAGTTTATTGGATTACAGGGATGAGATGAGTCTGTGTGATGTGGACTTCAAGGGAATGAACTTGTCCTCATAGCTGTTTAGAGCATGACTCAGAGGGCCTTCAGTCTCTTGGTAAGGACTTTGTCATGGTTGAGGGGATTGAGGGTGGTGTTGGTGGTGCTGCTTTAAGAGGTAGTATGAGTGGATACTCACTTTTCCCAGTGGGTTTTGCTGTCCTCTTACCACTTTATGAAGATGAGACAGGAGCTGAAGAGAAACTATAATGGTATTTGTTGTTTTGCAGATGGGGAGTACAAAACAATACCAGGAGTCACCTACTGTATACACTGGCAAAGCCTTTTACTGAAAGTGACTTAAACCATCTATTTAAAGTGACTAGGCTAGTTATCCCCATTGACTTAATCTACTTATTCAAAATTACTTAAACTCTTTATCCAATATGTTTTAACAATTTATTCAAAATGATATAAGCAAATTCCTACCAAGTGTATAAATCCATAGCAGAGCCATCATTTGACCTCATCAATCTTGCTCCATGTTTAAAATTTTCATTCTGATTTATCCTGGTCAGGGTCAAGGTGCAAGGTGGGGCAATGCCCTGAATGGGATGTCCGTCTATTTCAGGGCACCATGCACATACACATTAACACAGACATTCACATCTGGGGACAATTTAGTGTAGTCAGTCAATTACATGTACATGGGCACAGGGAGAACATGAACAGAAACTCCACACAGACAGTAATTCAAGCTCAGGATTGAACAATGAGGCAAGGGTATCTATCTACTGTGTCACCATGCTGTCTCCATTTTTATGCACTGTCTATTTTATCACTCGCAAATGTGAGTGAAGTGTAAACTCTGTAGAGATCCATTGAATTTTGGCTACAAGTAAGACCGTTGCCAGTCTAAAACTTGAGTTGAGCATTGGAGAGTTAAGAGTCTTGTTCATGGGTTCACCTGTGGTTCTCTTACTGTCATGGGATTTGAAGTCACAACCTTCTGCTCTCTTGCATGGAACCATAGTCATTAAGGTACAGTTGTCCCCAGTTATAAATGGGTATTTCAGATGGGTCCATAAGTGTTCAGACAGTGATACAATTTTTTGTAACCTTGCCTCTGTACACCAGTGGAATGAATTTGAAATGAAGCAATGAAGATAGGATTGAAGTGTAGACTTTCAGCTTTAATTCAAGGGATTTAACAAAATTATTGCATAAACTATTAAATATTCCATTTTCACAGCCTCAAAAATAATTGGACAATTGACTGATAAACATTTTCATGCCCAGGTGTGGTCTGTTTCCTCATTATTTCATGACAAGATAAGGAGATAAAAGGTCTGGAGTTGTTTCCAAGTGCTGAATTTGTATTTCGTAGCCGTTCATGGGAACTCTCAATATGCACTCCAAAGAGGTATCGATGCACGTGAAGGAAGACATCATTAAGCTGAAAAAAACAAAACAGACCTATCAGAGAGATAGCAGGAACTTTGGGAGTGGCCAAATCAACAATTTGGTACATTCTTAAAAGAAGGAATGCACTGGCGAGCTCAGTAACACCAAAATGCCTGGATGACCACGGAAGATGGCTAAAGTGGATGAAAGCAGAATTGTTTCCTTGTTGAAGAAAAACCCCTTTGCAACATCTATCCAAGTCAAGAACACTCTGGAAGAGGTAGGGGTATCTTTGTCAAAGACTATAATCGAGACACTCTTTCCGGAATGTAAATACAGAGGGTTTACCTCAAGCTGCAAACCACTGGTGACACTCAGGCACAGAAAGGCCAGATTACATTTAGCTAGAAAACATCTTTAAAAAAAAATAAAAAAAATAAAAAGGCTGCCCAGTTCTGGAACAAGATTCTTTGGACTGAACAAACCAAGATTAACTTGTACCAGAATGATGGGAAGGGAAGAGTATGGAGAAGGAAAGTAAGGGCTCATGATCTAAAGCATACAAAGCATACCACATCATCTGTCAAACATGGTGGAGGAAGTGAAATGGCTGCCTCATGGAACCGGATCACTGGTGTTTACTGATGATGTGACTGCTGGTACAAGTAGCAGGATGAGTTCTGAAGCCTATAGAGCTGTACTTTCTGCTCTGATTCAGTCAAATTCTGCAAAACTGATACTACGGCACTTCACAGTACAGATTTGATAATGACCAAAAACATACCACAACAGCAACCCAAGAGCTTCTTAAGGCAAAGAAATGGAATGTTCTTAAATGGCTGAGTCAGTCATTTGACCTCAATCCAGTTGAGCATGCTTTTCACTTACTGAAGACAATACTGAAGGCAGAAAGACCCATAGAAAAGCAGCAAATGAAGGTGGCTGCACTAAAGACCTGGCAAAGCATTTGATGATTTCCATGGGTTCCAGACTTCCTATCCAAGTATTAAAAATAAGCCTGATATTTATAATTACTGTATGTTAGTTTGTTACGTTTGAGTATGTTAAAATGGAGGGAGTATGTAAAAAAATGTCTAATTCCTAAATAGTTAAGAATTATTTTTGTTAAAATAATGAAAATTGTTTCAAAATAATTATAGACCCAACTGTATACCAAATCCAGGCATTAATTTAACTCTGCAATATGCTGCAGTGTTGCAAGTGCTGATTATTAAATGCATGAATATAATGTATAGCTCTATTGTTTATTGTTGCATAACCAATAGTATAGTCAGACCAGACTTAGAATTATTAGTACTAATAGTAGTATTCTGAATACAATATAATAGAGTTTAGTCTTTCAGTCTTGCTTCATTTTGTGAAAACACAACTGAACATGTGAATACACTTGGCTTGCCTGACTCATTAGTTGAGTACACATTGGCAAAATGGGATTCTAAATAACACACAGACAATACGATTATTTGTACAAGAGTAGCTGGATGATCCATCTCATTAAAACTTTCTGAAGTGCCATTTCTGTTTACTCCAATGTGTGAGGAAGTGTAAATACAGAAAAGAATTGCTTGCAAACACAAACAAGAATATTGCATAAAACTAAAGTGTTTCAAATTTGTATGTGTACTTTAGGGGTGGAACAGTGCGATAAAGGAAAATCTCTTGTAAGTCTTTTCGACTGTGCTGCAAAGCCCATGATAATTTATTTTAAACACATAGGTTTGTACAGGATAAAGGAACAATAATGCCATTTCCATCAAGGGCCCCATAAGTAAAGAAGTTCACATATAAAAACAAACGCACACAAAAAAATAATCCACCTATACAATAAACCTCAATATAGAATAGAAAATAAAATAGCTAAATAAGTAGCAAAATTTCTAGTGCCATGTGTGAGCTTAATTAATTTTTATTTATTTTTTTCAGTTTTGCTGGTGGAAGTGGAAGGATCTCATATGTGGCAGAGGATGAGGAAAATGGGAAAGATGAAAAATGTTGAAACAAGAAAAAAGGCCAAATGGAACATGATACTGATAGGTGAAAAGAACATACAAAAACCTCAAATAAATATCAGTGTACAGTGGTGCAGTACCATGACTAATGATGACAATCCTTGATTCTACCTCAGTTAAGACAGCAGAGCTGCCTTCTCCACATAACAGCATGCTCTCATGTGATATTAACTGATATGCACTCTAGCAGTCATGCAATAGTGAAATTTCTGTGAGGTGATATTTATTATTTCAAATCAAAGTGGCCAACAATTCCAGTTTAAATGAACTGGCCACCAACTGGTTAGAGGTAAACCAGCAACTGCTAACTCACAGTAAAACCTCTACTCTTGGGGGAAATCTACAACATTTTCAACACAAAAGAAAGTGGGTGTTCAGGGGACAAAAATCATCCCCTATAGGAATATGTCCACATGCCTTATTTTTTTGTGTATTTTTCATTGTCATCAACTAAGAAGCCTTTTGTTAGTTTCCCTTTTCCAGCATAAATCATGCACTATGATAACAAATAGCCCATTAAC
Source organism: Ameiurus melas (assembly GCA_012411365.1). Lineage (NCBI taxonomy): Eukaryota > Metazoa > Chordata > Actinopteri > Siluriformes > Ictaluridae > Ameiurus > Ameiurus melas. Next base: position 19,117,664 of record CM022762.1, read on the forward strand.
CATAAAATATTGTTGATAATTTCAGACAGATGGCTTAGTTTGTGTGCAGGATGGATAATTACCATGCTGATATATAATCACATGTTAAGTGAATTATAATTTATTTGATAAATTACATAAATAAAGGTGGTGCAGTTGGCAGCATTGCCTCCTCACAGAGTGAGGGTCCCTGGTTCCAACCAGACCATGGGTCCCTGTCAGTGTGGTGTTTCTGTGCATGTTATCCCTGTATGTGAACCGTCTTTGCTAATTTACCCCTAGGTGTTAATTAGTGTGTGCATTGTGTCCTGTGATGGTGTCTCATCCAGGATGTATTCCTGACTCATGCCCAGTTTTCCTGGGACAAGCTCCAGATACACCACAACCATGACCAAAATAACATTGAGCTGAAGATGATCGCATGAATGCATTTCTAGAGCACAATGAAAAAAATCATGCAGATAAGAGACAAGTGCCTCAGGTAAGATACACATCAAACATCAGAATGAAGAAAAAGTGATCATGGCATGGTGGTTGGTAACAGATGTGCTGATTTGAGTATTTTATTTCATTTCAATTTCACACACAACAGTCTCTAGAGTTTACACAGAGTGGTGTGAAAAACAAAAATCATTTGAGCAAGTGATGATTCAGTGGGTGGAAACACCTTGTTGAGGAGAGAGGTCAGAGGAAAATGGCCAGACGGATTTGAACTGGATATAGTAACTCAAATAAGCACTTTACAACTGTGGTGAACAGAAAAGCATCGCAACATGCACAAAAACATTGAATATTGAGGTGGATCGGCTACAACAGCAGCAGATCACATCAGGTTCCACTTCTGTCAGCCAAGAACAGCAATCTGAGGCTATCATGGGCAAAGGCTCACTTGGTTAGTGTAAGTTCATTGGGCATAACTCAGTGAACGTACTATTAGTAGAAATAACTATTTAATTCCTTTATAATATAGAAAAACAGTTAAACATTTATTCCCAAGGTAATGGACAAATAATTTGTAGGTCAAAAGGTGAGTGCATCAGATTGTCCTTCATCTCTTTGATATCTTCTATGTTCAATTGCATAAATATACAAATTCTGCTCACCCTACATGTTACAAATGATCATCAGCACCTATACTTATAACTATATGATTATCAATTATACAGAGAGCAACTATATTCTTATTAAAAAGAGTATATTGAGCAAATAAAATACAGAATAAAATAAAAGTATGAAAATTATTATTTTTTTTAAAAGGAAAAAAAAAAAAGTGTCCTTGTAGATAAGGACATAAAACCTAGTCCCAGAGGAAGAAATGGAGCCCTTACAGCCTGCAGCCTCATTTACTTGACTGTAAAGATACTGAACAGTTAAACAATCAGTACGTTTACATGGACAACAATAATCCGATATTTACCCGATTAAGACGATACTCTGATTAAGAAACTAGCATGTAAACAGCAATTATTGATGACCTTAATCCGACTAAAGTCATACTCGAAGTAAACACAAATTGAATTGACGTGTGGAGTATTCCTGTTTTAGTCACATTATTGAGGTGTATTACAGACATGTACACAACGTAATCACACTATTAACGTCTTGTGTGAGTTTTCACCGCATTTTGCAAAAGGACACGTTCACACACGGCAGTGTTCAAACGTCAGCTACTATGTTGACAGTAAGTACGTGGTTTGGGATGCAGCCCGAGGCTTCAAGCAGTCGTCTATGTGCACGTACAGTGTAACAAATAATTAACTACACTTGACGCTTTCATAAAATTCAAAATAGAAACACCCAAAACTGTACACGGTACCATAACGAAGACTAACTGTATGTTGATACGTGAAATTCTGGAGGGACGTCGGACGGCGTGGCGCGGTGACGTAATGACGTGTCGTTAATCGATCTATGTTCTACAACATGTACAACAGGAACATGAAAGGAATATTCTAAAAGTGACTCGTGTAAACACCTTAATCACAATATTGTCTTACTCAGAATAAGGTAAAAAATGAGATTACTGCTGTCCATGTAAACGTTTACAATGTATTCCGTTAAAACCGCAACACCAAAAATTCATGTAACCCCAGAAATAAAGTTGATCAAACATATAGCATCCCTTTGAGAGAGGTGAATAAGGACTTTCTAATTTTAAAAAAAGTTCCATTCGTTCTAATGTTCGTAGAAAATCAGATTTCTCTCGATCCATGCGGGTCACTTTGTGTGTACATTGAAACGTAGTCTGTCCAGAAGGCACTACAGCAGTCGAATGCAAAGTGCAGAATATTTTCACCACAGAATTGCGGTCTTGCATACACATAGAAAGAGAAAAACCCCACAATATCTGTCCTCATTGTTGTATGGCTAAGAAACCATAATGAGTTCTTCAGCCAAGCTTTGGTCCATTCCATTATCGCAATGTCTGGAGACGTCTGTAACATGTCTACCACCCAAAACAATTAGACAAATGAAACTGGAAAAACATGAAGGGGTGAGGAGGTTGTTTTGTCGACAATTTTCAGAAGCAGTCATGACATGACCTGGTCACAGCACACCATATTCCTGGAGAGACTTGATCAGCACCGTGTCTTTCACATCCTTGAACACCATGCGTATGTTGTTGGTGTCGGTGGCACAGGTGAAGTGCGGGTAAATTGTCTTGTTTTCATTCTTGTCGGGGCTCTGCGCCTGCTGCTTGTACATCTCACGGATGAACTCCATGGCTGCATCAGGGTCCCGTTTCTTGCCTGCAAGTGGAATCCAATGAAAAAGGGTCAAAGCCGTGGAAGTTAGGAGTAAGTTTAATAAAAACAACAAATAGGTTGGAGTTTTGTTAAAGGAAATGTGAACACAATATTCACTTTGCTTATGTGTTAATGTAATCACTGGTTTAACACATTAAATGTAAGAAATATGCAAGATTTCGAGAAACATAATATAATTTCAAAGACACTTTAAAATAACTATGATGTGCTTTTTTTCTGGCTAGTTTTTAATGCATGTTTAAATGTTTCTGGTCCAGAAACAGGGACCACCTCCAGCCAAAACAGAACTGCTCAGCCCAGCCTCATTTCCATTAAAAGCTACCCACACAGCATGTGTAGTGTCAACAAATGGAGTGAGGTCTTATGATGAGAAGGGGAAAGCACATCGATGTTTTTGCTGCAATTGCAATTCACGTCACAGGCAGCAGAGGGCATTAAAACTGACAGACTGCTCTTTTAATGCAAGGCTCTTAGTCAGCTAATGACTGTTGTTCCCTCCAGAATATAAAATGAGCCACAAATCCCATCATGGAAACAGCTGTCATAGGTGAGAGCTGAAAATTCTACCCAGTTCCATCATGAAAACAGTCTGTCAGTCTTCCTGCCTGCTTGCTCATGCAAAACGCTGGGCATTTCATGGTTGCCATGAGTAACAGACAGAAATGGGAAAGTGAAGGTTTTGTGATACAGAGATATAAAGTGACTCAGAGCACTTTCACAAACACAAGTGAACACAATCTTTGCCAGGGCATTCCTTATCAGCTAAAATAGTATGAACTGTAGGTGTGTAATTTTAGCTCGTTGTACCTTGGAAACTGGGGAAGTAGTTCTGCAGGTCGGACATTTTGATCTTCTCAGCCAGGATGTCCATTTTATTGAGAAAGAGGATGATTGAGGAATTGGCGAACCAGGGTGAGTGGATGGTAGTGTAGAAAAGCGTCAGACTCTCCTCCATACGGTTCTGCAATATCCGAGGAATATTAGCGACATACTCGAGACATATAACATCAGAGATAGTGAAAAGAACTGGGAGAAACTCTTTTTTAGAAAATGGAGAGAAAGAACAAAACAATAGGCAGAAAGAGGCACCTCTTAGATCAACAGGCTAGATTTGTCATTCAGTATGAATATAATGATCCCATTCATTCACTGATAGTAATGACATCAGAGCTGCGTATTGGCTGAAATTCAATACTTCCTGTATCTGTGTGGGATATATGGCAAAAATACCACACATCTTACCAAGTGAAAATGTATCTAGTATTTCCTATTATAAGATTACAGTAAACCAAATAAGATGATTAAACCTAATCTAAGCTTCACGTGTTCTTATTCTTGGGCAGGTAATTTTGCTTCTTTCTAGACATAAATGTTTAAAATGAGCAAAATTGTCTGCCAATAGAACAAGACTATTTCAAGCTTGAAATTAGTTTTTAAAAAGTCTAGAAATAGACTTAATAACCTTATATTTGATTTATGGTATAATGTTATAATTGGAAATACTAGATACATTTATGTATATTAAAGATATTTTAATTTGCTAAGATGCCATTGCAGTTTAGTGAACTAAACTGTACTCCTGCTTTCATCATTGGCAGCCTTAATATGCGCCTTTCCTTTGGACTAGTAAATGAAGTGTACATATTAAGGTACATAAGTATGCCTTAAGGACAACACTAATTCTGGAGTCCCTACAGGATTTTGCATGTTGTTTTTTTTGTTATTGGTGCGACCAAAATTGCTTGATTTTGCTGTGGCTTTTTAAAAAAAAATTGCAATGCAATTTACAGAGTATTTTGTGGTTTTTTCACAGTGATGTTTGTTGATAAATGAGACCTTTTAACTGTACTCGTGTTCACGCATATGAATTGAAGAGGGCTTCAGCTGATACATGTTGTGATGATGTCACTTGATACGTCTTGGCCCAAATCTGCTAGTAAAACCTGTTAGTCACATACTCTCACATCGGTTCTGACTGGATAAGAAAGCAAAGTGGGGTCTGTGATTCTTTTAGTTTTGTTATAGTGTAAATTACAAACCATTATGCAGTATCAGATCTGTGAATCCATGTTCACCAGTAATGGAGAAAGAAAGAGATTAAATAAGAGGGAGAACGAAAAGGATTGTGCCGCAAAAACTCCTCCACTCACATCGGTGTTGTTCTCTTCCAGGACCTGATCGTACTCGCTAAGCGAAGCCAAGAAGATGAGCGACGTCACATTCTCGAAGCAGTGGATCCATTTCCTCCTCTCTGATTTCTGCCCCCCAACATCCACAATCCTGTGTCAGAGTGTGTGTATGTGTGTGTTACAGATTGTACATAGGGAAACAGACAGAAGCAGAAGAATTTTCTACTTTTGTACTTTTGTCAAACATGTAGTTTGGCCATATTAGATTACAGGCTGAACCTGAAATAGCTGTCTTCATCCTACACAAACACTTAATCAGACTGCGAACAATGTTAATACGTAATAGTGCGAAAAAGCTGACAATTTCCCATCAAGCCAAATCTTTTTCCCTGCTGGCAAACAGCAACACAAATTTAGATCAGAAATACAGATAATGTCTTGATACTGAGCAAATGTCTCCTTCACTACAAGCAGCTGCCTTTATGTCATTTATAAAACTTTGTGTGATCAGTTGCAGCTAAACATTATTACAAATTAATATGGACTATTGGTTAGATTTTGACTGCTACTGCGTTTTTTTCAAACTGTAAATTTAGCTAGTATGTTTCTAGTTAGTTTATGCTTTTACTAAGCTACTGAACAGCTTGCTTTGCTTATATACAGTTACTTAAGAGCTTTAGTGCAAAAAAATAAAAGTTCAGAGGTTCCCATCAAACCAACTTTCTTCCCCTGCTAGCAAACAGCAACACACAAACTCACATTGTGAATTTAGCGAATACATTGTTAGTCAGATAGTGCTTCTTTCACTGTTAGCTACTTAAACTACTGAACCTGAAACAGCTGCCTTTTGTAATTTAGAAAACTTTGTGTGATCAATTGCAACTAAAGATCACCATATTTTACTTGTTCAGAACCCCAACATACTGAAATGCTATTTGAACTTATTATTCTTCCCTTTTTTTCTTCTGAGACTAAAATGCCTGACTCTGATAAAGCCTCTTCGATTTTATGCGCGTATGCATACCCTTTCAAAGCATACTCCATGTGGCACGTACACGTATGCAGGCGGTCGACGCATGCGCATTACAACAACTTGCACTACCTTTCCTGGCCTACAAGAGTCAGTAAAGAGCAGTAAAGCAGGTCTTCTGGTGCGAAGGACGACAATGAAGAAGAATTACAACACGAAAAACAATGGAGGAGAAAGACATGCTGCTTCATTTATTGCGGAAGAAGAAATGGGGGTAGAAAGAGGAGATAATCTCTGCAACCACTCAACTAGAAAAGCGCTTGCACTTATTTCCGTCGCCCCTGTTTTTTTTCTTTGACTACGTTGAGAATCAGTGGTCTTGGGTCACTGCTGTGGAATAACTAAATAGTGCAAAAGAATTCAATGCGCATGTGCGACCTGCGTTACAAAGTGGAAAAAGCCAAAATTATACTTTTTACGCATACGCTAGGAACAGCGCACAGTACGTGTGACGCACATTTAATCAGCAGCAGAGTACGCGCACTGCCCGATCTGTCTAACCCAGTGGTGTCAAACTCATTTTAGTTCAGACGCCACATACAGCCTAATTAGATGTCAAGTGGGCCGGACCAGAAAAATAATAGTATAATCACCTATAAATAACAAGAAGTACATGTTTTTATCTTTGTTTTCATGCAAAGACATTTATATTTTATGAAATATCCTTTTATAAAATATATCATGAGCAACCTCAGATTTCTTAAGACAAATATGTGCAATTTGCTTCTGATTATCATTCACATATATGTGCATTACAACTGCTCACAGTGTTTGTACAAATACAAAAAAAACTTCACAGGTATTTGGAACTGAAAAATATAGTATTTCACTTAAATTTATGGCATTGCATGAACAATGGGATTCCATCAAACCAAACTCTTTTGTATTGAAGCTGTTGACTAACATTAAATTACACCTTTTTTAACTATTACCCATTCATCTCTGTGAATAAATAGGAAGCGGTCCATTTTTCATGGAAAACTCTACACTGTATCCACTTTTCAGAGACGGAAACGAGTGCAGGTTAGAAAGTACCGCATTTGTATACTTTTAGCCTTAAATAATATAAAGATTTGTATATGGGTGCTAATCGTGGCGAGAGACTGCCCAAACATTGTTCTTCGTGTTGTTGTGACTCTGGTGTTGTGACACACCAGAAGACCTGCTTTACTGCTATGTACTGACTCCTGTAGGCCAAGAGGGGTAGTGCAAGTTTCCGTAATGCTATGTCGTAAAAGGCAATGTGTACGGTTAAAACAAAAACCAAATATGCCAGTCTAAACTCTGGCGGCGCGCGTACTGTACTGATGACGAAATCTGTGTGAGCTTTTCCTAGTGTACGCGTATAAAGTGAAGCATACTTTCGGCTTTATTTGTCTTAGAGCTTTAAATCTATGACCACCAAACTCGGGTCAGACCTTCTGACTGTTTTGACTCGTGTTGCTATATCTTTTCGAACTGCTCGGACTTACGGTTTTCTTAAAAATGATGCTGAAAAATCCCCAAAACTCCCATTCACTTACATTGAAGAAATGTTCAGAGCCTGGCTTGGAATGTGCAAGATTTCAAACTCCAATTGTCAAATCTCTCTCTCTCTCTCTCTCACACACACACACACACACAAAACCCATCTTCTCTCCCACTGTCATTGTACCTGTAACACACACTCACTTCATCTCTCTCTTCTAGTCTTCTCTCTAGCTATCTATCTAATCAACTCTATAATGATTGGCACTCTATCTATCTTTCAGACTTGCTTTCTCAAGCCAACATCAAAGTCTGTTGTGATTAACTTTACCTATCTAGTGCAGTCCATTTTCATCACAATGTAAATGTAGCTAGTTTATTGTTAGTCAGGTAATGTCTCTCACTAAGCTAGTGAACCTGAAACAAGTTACCCACTCTGCTAATTGAATGCAAAAAAAGGCAGCCATGCTGCCATCAAACCAAAACACCTCCACCCCCCTGCTGTCACTCATTAGGAGAAATAAATACAGCACAGTCAAATAAGACAAGCAGCACGTTAAGCATCAAACATTAACAATTAAAATGGTTGATGTACATCAGTCAAGACAGTTGCTCTTTTTTGTTTGTCTCCACAGGTTTTGGAATTGATTTGCAAAGTAATGGCTCTGTCTGATCATGTCATCCATTTAAACTGAGGAAATGGGCTAGACAGAGAACATTAATGTCCTTGGACACAATGCCGTGTCAGAGAAACTCTAATGCCGTCGCAAACAATTAGAATAAATCAAGCGTGGCAGGTGAACAGTCAGCAGAGCAAACTCTCTGATTCTACTGAACATCATTAGCACCCACGGTACTACAGGTCACACAAATAATCTATCCCCTAGTGAAACTGATGTTACTGTGTGTTTAATACTATTACCTGAGTGTGATCTTCTCCACCACGAAGGAGTAGTCGTTGATGCCAGTGGTTGGAAAACGCACCCGCAGCACATCCTGAGCATTGGGAATGTAGTCATGGGCGGCGATGCGCTCCAGGTTCACCATGAAGCTACAAATGGATGGTTATTATAATGTATGAGTGATTTTCAGTACTTATCTTGGACTACCCCTGTCCTGGGTATTTTCTAGAGGTCGACTGATTGATTGTTTTTGCCAATTAATCATTATACAGTACAAGAGCGGGCTCTAGAGGCGAAATAAAATCACGAATTTTGTTGTGTTATTTGAATTGTTTTTTGTTTGATTTTGGATGTCTCTTTTTTTTATTTGTTATTTTGAGTGTTACTTTTCGTTCAGTTTGGATGTATATCATTAATTTACTAATTTAATTTATTTATTAATTAATAGGTAATATATTAATATTTATATATTATTTCATTTAAAATGTTTTAAAAGTACATCAGCAGGTACTGCTCAACTTAGTTATTGGTATTGGTAAAATCCACTATAGGTCGACCTCCTGTATTTTAATTTTTACTTCTTAAAATCTGAACTGGTGTGTTGGGAACAGTGAAAATCAGGGCCAGCACCCATATTAGATGGGAGAGCTATGATATAATATCTATCAATAGCTCTGCAATGAAACTGTTAGGGTTTCCCCCAAATATCAAACATGGTTAATAGAAAAACTGTAACTCTTTTGTTCATACAATATAAGACACTAAATTCTCTCCTGTCCTCTTTGTGTAATCCGTACTTTGATGGGACAATGTGCGCCTAGTCTATCTACTTTTCATTTCTCCTCTAAATACATTTTAGGGCAAATTATTACATAGTAAATAATCCACCTAATAATACACCCAAAACAGTGTGTCATGTGCACCTTCTCAATCATTGCTGATGACGTGTTACGGATGTGTCAGCAACATGGACTGAAATATATTTGCCTGAATTCACATGAAACCTAGGAGGCCTTTTACGCTGTATAATCACCCAACATGACTGTCGCTGATGGGCCGCATGAATCTACAGTATGGACAATCTGTAACATTCTTACAATCATTGGTGGTGCTGTTGCACTTGGTTCCACAAAAGTCCAAAATTATCTGATTTAAGAAATCAACAAAAATGAAACCTATAATTGATGTATTTTTACACTTAAATAAGTTCAAGCCCTGCTAGCTTATTTATACCAGCTGCCCTGGTGTAAACATTAAAGTGTGCAGGAAATGATCAGGATTGCGCAACACTTATGCAACACTTATGAAGAAATAATGTCAATCACAAAGTCACATCTGATATTAACATCATGTATCATATATATAAAACATTAGACAACACATGGAAGCTGTTTTCTTTAAGGATATGTACATTGTATTATAATGGTATTTCCAGATTAGCCTGTGTGCCTTAATTAAATGTTGCCCAAGATTTGTTTGTGTTTCTTATCACAAAGGTGTTCTAAGGACTGAGTGATAGAAAGACAGGAGAGCGGGAGAGGCTGAATGAGGAAAGAGAAAAGGAGAGACAGAAAGCGAGAGAGGCAGGAAGCAAGTCAGTGACAGGGAGCAACCTAGCACTAAAATCTAACAGCAAAATGCCTCGCTCTGTCCATTACAGGAAATTAGATGATAATCAGTAATGTAGAGTTTAATTAATTGATAAACAATTCTATTTGAAGCTCAAATATTGGTTTAATGATAAGTAATTGTGTGTGTGTATGTGTGTTTTCAAAATTAAAAACATGTACAAGGAAAAGCATTAACATAATTAGGGTGAAATCCTAAAAACTCATGACTTCATGTTAGGATTTTTTTTCTATAATTTTTTTTTTTTTAAAGGTGCTGTTTTAATTATCATCATAAGAGAAATAATAATCCTATAATTCACTGCATATCATGTTCTATAGAACTCCGCTACCCCTTTCCTAAAATTAAACCAAAACGCATTTAGTTACGTGTGAGGAATGTAAGTCAGGACCCAACGTCAGTTACTGGAGTTTATTTAAGACTGCTGGTGTTCATCATAAGCCCAAAACTAAAGACATACACTGAACTGTAACCTTTAAATGTCTGTATTCATTATGCTCATAAAATAGATCATAGCACAAAGGACTCAGCAACAGTGTTAAGAGATTATTTATCTTTTTTAAAAAAAAGGGGGGAAAAAGGGGTTTTGTGATGCAACAAAAAGCTTAAAAAATTTGTGCTTTTCTTAGATAGGTAAGAAATGATAGCATTTATAGCTACAGATAGAGAGAGAGAATGTACTGAAGTTTGTTTTGTAAAAGTAATTGACAAAAATGTTGCGTGATCAGCACCTATATAGCCATTACTTAGAACTTAATTGCTAGTACAATCCACATTCTACATATTGTAGATTTAGCTAATAAGTTGCTAGTCAGCAAATGTGTCATTCACTTTGTTAGCTAGCTAAACTAAGAGTTAGCTTAGTTAATGAACTTTTCATAAGCTGTGATAATATAGCTAAGCAGTTAACCAACAGTTTGTATTTGTGATATGTTTCTGTATGTGATTCCCAAAAGACCTATTATGGACGAGGTAGCTATGATTTGTTGTCATACTGTAATTAACTAAAGGTAATGACATAATTTTACACTACACAATTTTCCCTTTGCATACACAATTTTTCTGATCATAGCATGTAACTGATAGGTGAAAATTTTTGGCAACATCATTGCTCACTACGCATTGATCAAAATATGATCTAGCACTAATGTAGAATAACATGCATCTAAAATAACTATGTGACTAAAATAAAAACCCTGGTTACTCTGATTGCATGCAAATCTTGGATGCAAAAGATCAATATAAAATCTGATACTGAATTTTACGCTACAGTGTATGACTGAACATTTGAATTTCAAAATAAAGTACACATATAATCAACTTCTACAACGCATTTAAAATGCATGCAAATTTCTAATGGCATCTCCATAGTGCAATGAAGTTGACAAACTGTTCCATGATACTCTGTGGCATAATCTCCAGTGTGGTTCTTCATTTCACTACCAGCTATGTGGCACCATCTGGTGGAAATATGTGGCTCTGTATATTTTGCATTTTGTGTAATCAAAACAAAAATGCGTTGAATAAAATGACATTTTATATTCCTTTAATGTATCTGATGTGTCCAAATGTTGAGATCACAGACACTGCGTGATTATTATCATTACTTTCCTCTATTCAATAATAATCATTCAAGTACATGGATAAGGAACTGCATTACCCAATCTGTCTGCAGCTCAAATGAGCCTACATGAGCCAGCTAATATCTACTGAGCTGTATTTCTGGTGCTACTGTACAGGAATGACACTGCCGAGTTTGACTGTTATCCTACAATGAAATTAATAGAACTTACTATTCCGTAGAGTCCAGTAGTTGGTACTCTCGCCGGCGACTGTAGCAGACTTTAAGTCCCGTGTCTGCCCACAAACACTGAATAGCATCCACATAACTTTGCTCCAAGTGGGTCACCTGATGGATATCTACAGCTTGAATCCGTCGAGCATATGCCTATGAATATTGAGAAAGGACAATTTACTAATAAAGAAGGTGCGTGTGTGTGTGTGTGTATATATATATATATATATATATATATATATATATATATATATATATATATATATATATATATCTATATCTATCTGTAATTCATTCATTCATCTTCCGTAACTGCTTTATCTTGGCCAGGTCACTGTGGATCTGTAGCCTATCCTGTGAATGCTAGGTATGAGGTGGGACACCATCGGCAGATACAACGAAGCCTGATGTATTTAAAGCAGCCGTAAGCTTTCTAAAGAATTTTTTATAACCGAATCATTTTGTGCAGGATATTCTGTGTGTGCAGACTATCACTGCAGCAGTTTTACTGTATTCCTTTAAAAAAAAAAACGGGGAGCTAGAGAGCATTTGCTCTCTGGGTGGGAGGGGATTGAATATTCTCACTCTCTCATCAAAGAAACACTAGCCAATTGTGAGTGTCTGTGAGCTCACGTATGTGGAAGAGAGTGTATTACACAGCCCTGTGACACACTTGGAGCATGAGCAACAGTTTGAAAAGATGTGACTGGCTGGGTTCAAGTGTCTCAGAGGTAGAACGTGTTATCCTTCACCCACTCTGCTTGGTAGCTATCATATGATGTGAGAAAGTTGGTAGGTAGTTGGGAATTGCAAATGCAGGCCAGGCAAATTCAGTTTACACGCAGAAGGTGGTAAGCATGTGTGTATGAAGGTGTTTCTAAATTGTATATTCAGTCATAGATCTCTTGAGGGTAAATGTATAGATGCTTCTGTCCCAAAGTCAAGCAATTTATTAATCATTAGATAAAAATTTAAATATACTGTATTATTATAAAATACATTGAAAATTTTAAATCCCTTGTCTAAAGAAATCTGCATAAAACTAGAAACTGACCCGTATTTGTTTGTTAATTTACTTGTGGTAGACTGTGAGATAGTTAGATTCTTTACTATTATTATTATTAATAATATTTTATTATTATTACTGTTGCATATTAACGTGTACTCCATGTTTCATTATTGTGTTGTAAAGTCAACAACTTTCGTGGTTACATAGCAAGTCAGACTAAATGGACCACAAAATCTTATTCAAATTATGCTAATCTACAATTGGCAAAAATTCAAACTTAGTTTGAAAGACCGGATCGTCTAACCTCGTTCTGTTGGTTTGTGTAGGGAATCCTGAGAGCTGACATAGCCACTGTCATGGTCTTAACTGCTGTGAAAATGTTCTGGAAAACCAGTTTGGCAAAGGTGCGTCTGTCTTCCTCAGAGTATCCCTTCCCATGGATGATCCTCATCTGCTTGATAAATGTAGTTTTCCCACTCTCTCCCGTGCCTACGAATACGTAAAAATTGAGATTTCAAGAATCCGTAAAAAAAAAAAAAGGCACGTATCAGGAGTGTAAGTCCATGAATTTAAAAAAAAAGAAAAAAGAATGAAAACAATGAGTAATCTTCATTTCCATCAGCTGACTGCAGGTCCACAGTGGAATGTTAACTATCCTGTTAGGAATGAGGCAGCTGAACAGTCAAGGTGTTTTAATCACAAGCAGAATAACTGAAAAATCCTGTCGCAGAGCATGTTGCACAGGGGCAGATTTACACCAAGAATTCGGGGAGTTGAAAAATCAAAAGCCCCCCCAACTACATTGTATGGTATTAATCTACTGCTGACATAATAACCCTTATTGAGGCACACATGGCTCACGTATGTTTTTGAGGAATCACAGGTTATCACTGCTGAGGCAGTCACTGCTGAGGCAGTCCTCATTTTAATAACTGTTTTTCAATGAGCAAATATTTGCTAATGACACGAGTGAGCAACTTCTATCATATCAAATAAGCCACAGCATCGTGGCATAATGATGGCACCATCAGACCACTTACAAAGACAGACGATTGGTACACAAAAAAATGCTACACACGGATGTGATCAGTTTAAAAGAACTGGATGTTTATCATTTAAGGACACTGTTGCCTCATACTTACAAATCCTGTGATACCCACGCTTCCAGTTTCTTCTGAAATTACATTTGAGTAATTGCTACTAAAATCAGTTTATTATTAGTTTGAATGCTAGTAGAAAAATGGTAATAATGATTTCATTTAGCTAGTGACTGACTCAGTCACCTCCAGTGCTGTTTAAATGAAGAAAACTGCTATGTGAACGAGATATTTTGCTTCAAAATTTTTGCACAGCCTCATGGCTCACAAATTCAGACAAAAACTCTGCATTCTGAGTGACACATTTCATGTCAAACGACATAACCTTCATTCCCCAGTTCAAGCTGTCACCTATAGGCTGCATGTAAAATAAATAATTAGCAGTGGATTTCTCCTTACCCAGTAGGAGCACTTTTATTTCCCTGCGCTCTTTTTTCTTCTGTTCAGCGAGAATTCTCCGAATTTCCTTGTCTATAGCGACTGATTTCCGTTCGTCCTCGCTCAGACAGCAGGTGCAGGTTTGGTAGCACCATCTCCAGCAGCCCCCCATCTTCCCTAAAACACACGGGTCAGTTGTGATGGAAAAAGGGAATCATTTGCTAGTGCAGAAAACCTACAATGTTGAATGATCTCCTTAAACTCCCAGTAGCTGACACTGGGTCTAGACTTACGTTCCTCAAACCTATAATTGCATACCTTTCACCTTTATTGGATAATTCATAATAGATAATGGATAACAATCTTTAGATTGATTAACTGAAACAAATATCTCAAGGGTTTAAATGTTTACCCCTTTCAGTGCTCGATTGCATCCATATTCACTTCATAAACCTTTCTTAAGTAATCATAGTATAAAATGATCTGATTTCGCTAAATAGGCCTATTTCCAGACGTTTGGTTATTCTTCTCTAAACTTAATTCTGGCTGGCACTCAGGGTTTATCACATTTTTTTTTCTTGCCACTGTTCAAATATTTTCAGTTTCTCTTCATGATCTTAATGTATGCTTAATATCATCACATTTAGTTTACTAATCATAGCAGAATCGTTGTGTTATTGTGATCTATGCACCACTGATTTAGATTTTTATTTAGTAAATAAGGGTTTCTGGAATTTTCCAAAAAGCTGATCCAGAGGCTGCTTGGGTATTGGAACTACCCACAGGTTCAGAGGGTCTAAAAGGGTGTTTAATGAACACCTTCAGTACTGTAGTAAACTCTCTTAGGGTTTATTTGTTGTCAGACCAATAGGCTTATAAACACTACAGGTCTTACCTCTATATTAGAGGCCTTTATTCAACACTAGTGGATTTGGCTCGAGGCAATTACTGTATATTATGTACGGGCAGTGGACAGTGATTTACCAGGTTTCGACTCGTAAATGTCCTTAAAGGATTTTGAACACTGTTGATAGTTAAGTGTGTGATCAGTGCGCAGTGATCCTGTTGGGTGCCATTTTGATGTGTGAAAGAAAGAGGAGCCTCTGAAAATCCATGGTGGACAAAGGAAGGAAATAGTCTACATGCACTAGGGTACACATTGTGAATAAACTAGTTATGGCTGCTGTAATAGTGAACAAGCAAACTGTTGACGTGGTACGACAGACAAATGTAACAAAATCACTCACCTTCATTCGTTGTCACACCTGTTCCGGGAGCTTACACGGTCTGTGCCTCTCGGTGGGAAACACGAGCCATCTTCTGTTCAGGTGAACTGGAGTTGATCCGAAAACTTTTTATCTTCATCAAAAAGTCCACAAACGCCGATATTCGTTCGTTCGCATTATTTTCGGTCAGCCCACTAGTGTGACTCACGGAAGTGCAGTTTTGGTGAGGAATATGACAGGTATGTGAGCGGCTGCTCCCGATGCGTATCGGAGGAATGCGACTCGAGGGAGTGAGTAAAGGGAGTGAACGAGTGAGCTGCTCTCAGTGCTAGCTCCGACTTATACCTAGACTCCAGACGATTCTCACCGGGAACATAGCTGTGTTCAGATACTCTCAGCTTTACTCAGGCCACCGCCTTACTCAGATAAGGCGATGGTAATTGTATTGTGGGCCAAAGGTAGTTCGTACTGTATTCGGAATGTAAGCTGAAAATTGCCCAAATGCAACCAGACAGATCTAATGCTTTTGAGATGAAAGTTTCTGACGGATTCATACTCATTTGAATGAGTCGTTCTCTCAGAAATAAGGGTGCCAAAAATTTCTTCCCCTTTTTGCTTGTGTGGCACAATCAAGAGGACATATTTTTTCCACTCAGAAATAAAGGTGCCAAAACTTTCTCCCCCTTGTTGCTGGTGTGGTACCATCAAGGGGACATCTTTTCCCCACATCAGTATGTATCTTTGACTCGAAAACGTGAATACAGTGTACCTGTGCAACTATAATTGAAGGTACATGGATCAGTCTTTAAAGCTTTAAACCGCATGAGCCTTTTCAGGTAAAAGATACACACTAAAGGTACAAAACAGGTACGCTTTATGGTACCAACCCAGCGACAAGGAAAAGTAGAGTTCGGTTACTTTATTATTGAGAGCGCAGAATGATTTTTATCGATTTCATAGATAAGGTACGAATGAATAGTCACTAACCCTAACCATGGATCATGTAATGTACAACATAAGGTCTCATCTTATTTGCCAGCAGAAGAGGTCATGACCATGAATTGCACAGGCCAGAAGAAAATAATACATTTACATTTATTCATTTAGCAGATGTTTTTATCCAAAGCGACTTACAAATGAGGAAATACAAAGTGATATATCAAGCAGAGAACTATACAAGTAGTGCTACCATGTAAGATTTATAATTGAGTTCTAGAGGAGCAAAGTACACAGAGTAGAGGTGTAAGAGCCAGAGAATGTGCAGTTGTTTTTTGGTTTTTTTTTGAGGGGGGCAAGTTAGGGGTTAGTTAAGTGTTCTTGGAAGAGGTGGGTCTGTAGCTGTTTTTTGAAGATAGTGATGGATTCTGCTGCCTGGATTGAGGTTGGAAGTTCATTCCACTACTAAGGGCCAGTCAGTTTGAAGGTTCTGGAAAGGGACCTCGTGCCTCCTGAGTAGCCACAATCAGGTGTTGGTCATTAACTGATTGCAGGTTGCATGAGGGGACATAAACCTCAAGGAGAATGTTGAGGTAGAGAGGTGCTGTTCCAGACAAGGTCTTGTACGTGAGCATCAAGGCTTTCAATTTGATGTGGGCAGGTAGAGGGAGCCAGTGGAGGGAGTTGAAAAGGGTTGTTACGTGGGTCCTTTTGGGCTAGTTGAAAACAAGATGTGCTGCTGCATTCTGAAACATTTGAAAGGGTTTACTGGAGCTGGCTGGGAGTAGTGTGTTGCAGTAGTAATAAGAATGGCAATGTCCCAGCCTATCCCAGAAATACTAGGCATGAGGTGGGAATAGACCCTAGATGGGATGTCAGTCCATTCTACGGCACCATGCATGCATAAATTAAAACCTAGGGACAATTTAGAGCCACCAGTCCACATACTGTCATGGGAAGAAACCAGAGAATTAAGCAGAAACCCACGTGAACATGGAGAGAACATGTAAACCTCCAAACAGACAGTAACTCATGCTCTGGATCAAACTGTGGACTCCGGAGCTGTGAGGTAGCTGCCCTGGATTAATACAAAATATACAAAACAGGAAACATGTAAGCAGATACATTTAGGGGTTTTGCAGCATTTGGGATCCATGTCAAAATAGCCCAAATGCAACTAGTTTCTGATTTCATGAACTCTGATTTTGTGAACGATTCTTATGTGTTTGAATGAGTGAGTACAATGTGTTTCAATTTAGTTTGATTTCACATAAATAAGAAAAGGCACAAGTGCTAACCCCAACTTTAACCTTAACATTAACCTCTGTTACATTTATGTACAATTTTAGTTATGCAAATTGTTGTTAATTTGCATTTGTGAGGCCATACTTGTTCAAGAACATGTTCTTAAGCAGAGACTGTTACCCCTTACTATTTAGTACAGTGTATGAGGCTTAAGACCTAGCCTATAAATGCTGACCCATATTGAACTTTATCAATTCTCAAAGCAAATGATTGACAGTCCAGTGTCAGTGGCACTTTTTTGGCCCACATATGACCTTGGATAGATGGCAAGGAACCCTAATCTTACATATTGACAAGTGGGCCATATATATATACACACACACACACACACACACACACTCACATATATACAGTGGTGTGAAAAAGTGTTTGCCCCCTTCCTCATTTCCTGTTCCTTTGCATGTTTGTCACACTTAAGTGTTTCGGAACATCAAACCAATTTAAACAATAGTCAAGGACAACACAAGTAAACACAAAATGCAATTTGTAAATGAAGGTGTTTATTATTAAAGGTGAAAAAAATCCAAACCATCATGGCTCCGTTGTGAAAAAGTGATTGCCCCCTAAACCTAATAACTGGTTGGGCCACCCTTAGCAGCAACAACTGCAACCAAGCGTTTGCGATAACGTGCAATGAGGCTTTTACAGCGTCCTGGAGGAATTTTGGCCCACTCATCTTTGCAGAATTGTCCTAATTCAGTTACATTAGAGGGTTTTCGAGCATGAACGGCCTTTTTAAGGTCATACCACAACATCTCAATAGGATTCAGGTCAGGACTTTGGCTAGGCCACTCCAAAGTCTTCATTTTGTTTTTCTTCAGCCATTCGGTGGTGGACTTGCTGGTGTGTTTAGGATCATTGTCCTGCTGCAGAACCCAAGTTCGTTTCAGCTTGAGTACCGAACAGATGGTCGGACATTCTCCTTCAGGATCTCTTGGTAGACAGCAGAATTCATAGTTCCTTTTATCACGGCAAGTCTTCCAGGTCCTGAAGCAGCAAACCAGCCCCAGACCATCACGCTACCACCACCATATTTTACTGTTGGTATAATGTTCTTTTTATGAAATGCAGTGTTCCTTCTACGCCAGATATACTTGGACACACACCTTCCAAAGAGTTCCACTTTTGTCTCATCGGTCCACAGAATGTTGTCCCAAAAGTCTTGGGGATCATCAAGATGTGTTGTGGAGAAATTGAGACGAGCTTTGATGTTCTTTTGCTCAGCAGTGGTTTTCTCCTTGGAACTCTGCCATGCAGGCCATTTTTGCCCAGTCTTTTCCTGATGGTGGAGGCATGAACGCTGACCTTAACTGAGGCAAGTGAGGCCTGCAGTTCTTTGGACGTTGTTGTGGGGTCTTTTGTGACCTCTTGGATGAGTTGTCGCTGCGCTCTTGGGGTAATTTTGGGCGGCCCGGCCACTCCTGGGAAGGTTCACCACTGTTCCATGTCTTCGCCATTTGTGGATAATGGCTCTCACTGTGGTTCGCCGGATTCCCAAAGCTTTGGAAATGGCTTTATAACCCTTTCCAGACTGATAGATCTCAATTACTTTCTATCTCAATTGTTCCTTAATTTCTTTGGGTCTCGGCATGATGTGTAGCTTTTTAAGGATCTTCTGGTGGACCTTACAGTGTCAAGCAGCTCCTATTTAAGTGATGCCTTGATTGTGAACAGGTGTGGCAATAATCAGGCCTGGGTGTGGCTAGAGAAATTGAACTCAGGTGTGGACAACCACAGTTATAGTATGTTTTAACAAGGGGGGCAATCACTTTTCTACACAGGGCCATGATGGTTTGGATTTTTTTCACCTTTAATAATAAACACCTTCATTTACAAATTGCATTTTGTGTTTACTTGTGTTGTCCTTGACTATTGTTTAAATTGGTTTGATGTTCCGAAACACTTAAGTGTGACAAACATGCAAAGGAACAGGAAATGAGGAAGGGGGCAAACACTTTTTCACACCACTGTATATATATATATATATATATATATATATATATATATATGTGTGTGTGTGTGTATAAGTGAACCCAGGATAGAGGACTTAATCCATACTGCAGCTATTTAAAATGAGATTTAATGTATTTATGATAATAAATATGATATTCATACTCAGTTGCCTGTGCTGATGTGTGTACACAGACAAGCCCCAATGTCGAATTGGATAGTCATAACTCAACACTGGGCATTTTGCCATGTATGGGATAGGATACAGACTAGACCTAGGCATTATTAAATACAACAAGCAGGCTAGTTTAACTCCTTAAACTCCCAGGACCTTCTGATAGGTCCATATTTACATTCCTCTCTCTTTTAACTACATGCATTCTGATAATAGTTTTAGTGTAATTACTGACTGATATACTATAAAAGAAATCAAGTTTAAACTACAAAGGATTAGATATGTAAGGATTTTGAGGACCTGTGATCATTTACTTGAGGGCTTCTGATTTGTCACTGTTGTCAGTTTCTTTAGTGCCTATAATTATGCTGTAGGAATAATTACTGAATATTTTTCCTGGATACATGTAATTATTCTCATAATATTTTACAAATCTGAAAATTATGACATAGTGGGTTAACATTGCTTGATTTACACATTTTATTATTTGCCTTATTCTCATTTGTACACTGCTGTTATGTAGCTAAAGACATTATTTCTGGAATTCCCAAACACGGGTTCCTCATTCATATTTTCTGTTTGTTAGCTGTGTTGTCAGGGTGCCAGTGTAGTGTGATAACAGTGGTCTGTGTGTGCAGAGTTAAAACTGACAATCGTCCATCTTGGCAACAGTTTAATGGTGACCTGTTCTCAATAAACAATTAGTATTGTGTCAGCGGATAGATTTGGAACTGCGGTGACTGTAAAGCTTATGCGTTAAAAAAAAACTAAAAAACCCACTTACTGCATCAATCTTCGTTTATGGCATACAAGGCTTTGTGTATAAAGATTGATTTATTATTTAATAAGCACATTCACTTTGATTACATTGCATACTTTCATTCACTGGAAGACAACTTTCACTTTTTAGTGGACATACACATACATTTTGTTGATTCAGTCACTATTGACCTATACACATTGGTATACCAATGTAAATATAATTTAAATACATTGGTAAATACATTGACTGGTATTTGTCACTCCTTTTCACTCTAACTTTTTGGATACCAACCATTTGTCCCCACAAGCAAAACCGGTTTATCAAGCCTATCATTGTAGAGCTCAGCAAAATCTCCAGTGTTGAACTAACATCTACAATGTTCATGTAAGTTCAGCTGGACACTAATAGACTCTGCAAGAGTGAATATCGAGATTTCCAATGCCGCATAGAATAAGTAGACCTATTACAGTAATGAGTAATGCTAGTGAGGTAGGTCTCTCTCTCTCTCTCTCTCTCTCTCTCTCTCTCTATCTCTCTGTTTGTTTGTTTGAGTGTGTGTTGTGTGTGTGAGAGAGAGAGAGATAGAGAGAGAGAAAGAGAAAGAGTTCAGAGAACATATAGTAAGGGTTATTTTATGGTTAATGACCATAGGAATGATCTCAGATAATTTTGAATTATTATACATTATATATCATAAATCAGAGTCCATCCATCCATCCATCTTCTACTGCTCACACCTTTTCAGGGTCGCGGGGGAACCTGGAGCCTATCCCAGGAAGCATCAGGCACAAGGCAGGGTACACCCTGGACAGGGTGCTATTCCATCGCAGGGCACAATCAAATACACACTCACACACCCATTCATATTAAATCAGAGTCATATTCCAATATTAAGCAAGTTTCTAACATCACTAAAAGAATAACTACAATATTCAGAAACATCTAATTAAACATTAAACATTATCAGCCACGAGGGCGGCTGTGGCTCAGTTGGTAGAGCAGGTTGTCCACTAATTGTAGGGTTGGCGGTTCGATTCCCGGCCCACGTAGCTCCACATGCCAAAGTGTCCAACTTGAACGATGGCATTGATAGCGCCTTGCAGAGCAGCTCTGCTACCATTGGTGTGCGTGAATGGGTGAATGAGACACAGTGTAAAGCGCTTTGTATAAGTGTGCCATTTACCAAATAAAAAAATTCAAGCTACTGAACATTTTAATTACCCCATTTGTAGTTATTGGCTTTCAATAATGAAAAAATTCACTGAACATTCAGTGTTAAAATTGTTAAATAACAGCTTGTAAATCAGCAGCAGTAGCAGCAACAGCAACAACAATAATAATAGTTGTTAGTTTTAATCATTAGCAGTCACAATCATATAAAACACATAGTCACCTCCAAAACTATTGGAACGACAAGGTCACTTCATTTGTTTGTGCTATACACTAGACGTGGGTTTGAGATCAGAAGATTTCAGTTTTTATTTCTATTTATATAAGTCCTTTGATCAGTTGGCAATGAGTTTTGGATCAGTGTCTTGCTGCATTGTACAGCTCTTCCTGATTAATTTGGATGCTTTTCTCTGTAAATTGGCAAACGAAATGTTCCTGTAAACGTCTGAATTCATTCTGCTGCTACCATCATGAGTTTCACCATCAATAAAGATTAGTGAGCTTGTTCCAGAAGCAGCCATGCAAGTCCAAACCATGACACTACCTCTTAACACCTTTCACAGATGAGCTTGCATGTTTTGGATCATGAGCAGATCATTTTTTTCTCCACACTTTGGCCTTTCCATCACTTTAGTAGAGGTTAATCTTCGTTCCAGAACTTTTGGCTCATCTCTGTATTTCTTTGCAAATTCCAATCTGGTGTTCGGATTCTTACTGCTGATGAGTGGCTTGCATCTTTTAGCATGGCCTCTATATTTCTGCGCTCAAGGTCAGAGGATTGTGATACCTTCACCCCTGCCCAGTGAAGGCTGCCCTGTGAATTATTGTTTTGGGGTTTTTCTTCACAGCTGTCATAATGTTTCTGTCATCAGCTGTTGTTTTCCTTACCCATGTTGTGTCTGTTGCTCAGTACACTAGTGGTTTCTTTCTTTTTCAGGACATTCCAAATTTTTGTATTGCTATGCCCAATGTTTGTGCAAAGCCTCTGATTGATTTTCCCTCTTTTGTCAACTTCAAAATGGCTAGCCTTTCGCCCATAGACATATCTCTGATCTTCATTTTGGCTTATCTGTTTGAACAAAAAATGCAGTCTTCAAATGTGAAACTGAAGGCTAAGAACAAAAGTGTATGTTCAGAGCTTTTATTGTTTAAACAATCATTCTAACAGGACACACGTGAGTAACAATCTGTCAGTCACGTATTTCAATATTTTTGCTCACTTACAAATTGGGTAGCCTGATACAAAATGTGCTATGTTCTAACATAAATATCTTCTCATACTCATCTTTTGATCTCAAACTCAAATGTCTAAAACTACAACTACTGTTGTTAAACAAACAGATAGATTTAACTTTGTGGGGACATTTAGACCGTCCGCACGCACGCGCGCGCGCACACACACGCACTCTTCATTCAGAAGGATCCACCCATGTTTATCACTTTGTGGAATATTGACCAAGCTAAGGGGCGTTGCCCGTCCACTCAGACAGCGAGCTCTGCCGTAAGCCACGCCCCTCTGGCCTCTCGCGCTTTCTCCACCAAGCTTTATTCCACCTAGAGCCCGCCTCCAGACGCTCTCTTTGTCCTAATTGGTTTTTCTCGTTTGTCAATCACCAATCATTTCTAGCGTTCTCGGTAACGTGCAGTTCATAGGCTACAAAAAGCAAACGGGGCTGGTGCGCGATGAGCTTCAAATAATTCGTTTATTAATTAGAAGACCCCGGTGGCGGTTAGATTTAGTATAAAGCATACACACACAAAAAGAAAAAAATATATATATAGTAAAACATTACTGGAATGTTGTAGAAAGAAATGAATTATCATGGTCATGCTTTAAGGTACAAAAGAGGTACTGCTAGCTAGTTAGCGTCACTACTTTTAGCTTGCTGGCTATCGGGGTTATTCGGTGGGTTAGCTGCGCTGTACAGCGACGGTCTGCAGTTAACTCGCCCGCTATAGTCAACCGCACACGGCAGCAGACAGCACCGACTGGCGCTGTAATGGTTTCCATTCTCATTCTGCCGCTGTTCGCCGTTTGTGGGCTAGTTTTTTAGCTCGGTTAGCCGATGGACGGTTTTGCGGGCACTCTGTGCGACTACTCTGGCGTCGTTTGGTTTCGGTACTGGGGTGGTTAGCTAGGCTAGTTAGCAGAAATCCAGTACGGATGTCTCGGCAGGCAGCTCTGTCCCGTAGTCACCGGGACGACTCGCGTTGGTAGTCAGCATATCAAACGGCAGTGAAGGAGTGTCCGCGGTACGAGCTGATTCCAGCTTTAACGGGTAGCAAGACGTGTTAAACAGACAGCTGGTCTCGGATATCATCCAGCCGCACACTAATAAGCGCTCATGCTAACTAGATCAGCTTCGAGTGCTGTCGCCTTGCTCCGTCTGGAAGTGGAGCAGCTGTAGGATTGTCCGCTTTTCCTGACTCTGTTCAACATAAGATTGACATAAGAGTCAGGGCCCAGATCTCCTCCTATCTTTTGTTATCCTCTTTAACTCGTTTCCATCTAGCTAGCTAGTCAGCAGGTCCCTCTGTTTTTTTTTTATTTGTGATCATTTAAAAAAAAATATATATATATATACACACATCGAAAGGCCTACGCGATGTGCATCATTTTCAGCAGCTAACATAATTTCTCGTCGTGTTTGTTGCTGCGTCGAAACACCGAAAAACCGGAACCACCTGCTAGCAGGAGCGGCAGCCTTTGTGCTTCTTTGAGGGGGGAAAAAGTCGGATCTTCTTCGGAACCACTGCGGCGATGACGCTGGAGTCGATGATGGCCTGCTGCTTGAGTGAGGAGGCCAAGGAGTCGAAGAGGATCAACGCCGAGATCGATAAACAGCTTCGCCGAGACAAGCGAGACGCGAGGAGGGAGCTGAAACTTCTCCTCCTGGGTATGTGTGAGATTTTAAAAGCAGACTGTAAACAGTGAGCGACAAAGCTGCTGAAATGACACAACATGGCTGTTAGACCTTCCTGCTCGCAGGCATGCGAGCTCCATCAATCTTCTGTCATTCGTTTATCGATTTCTTTTGCTTTTTATTTGCAATAAACAACGTTTTGATTGCATCGAGAGGAGATGAGGAGGAGGTTTTATGAGATTAGTGCCGGGTTAATGTGAAAAAGACTGATCAGCATTTTGTTGTGTTCATGTTGACTTCGAGTAGCCGAGACAGAAAATATTACTTAAATCTTGGGGGAAGAGTAAAACACACAAACCCACTCTGCAGACCTGATGATGCTTCTACCAGGAGGTGTGTGAGATTGTTTATGAGCGTGAAAGACACATGGAGGTAATGTCGTGTGACCGAGTAAATTCACCTATCTTATCTCATTAGTTCATATTTCACCACTTCCTTTTTTGTTTCTGAACAATTCCTGCAAAGTAAATATGAAGGTGGGCATCGCGAACGCACCCGGAGTTACCATGTGTCCTGTTTCATGTTCACATGGGATGGATAACAACAGACTTGCTCAGTACAGATTTATTTTACAAGCAAACAAAAAATAGGTACTTAAGTTGGGCTCACATCGTACGATTTTGGCCACACTTTGGTCGTCTGAGACAGATTTTGAGAATCCTAAAAGATTCCTATAATCCTAGGACAAAATCTGTAGTCTTTGATCGCTAGTTTGACGTTCCCTGATTAACGGCTGTTGCGATAAATTTTTTTCCTCCGATTAAACTCTGCCAGTGTCAGAAGATTTGAGGCACAGTCCTGTAGTGTGGCTTCTCCTACTCCGTACAAGTCGTCTTGCGTGTGTCAGGTTTTCTTGTCATGACTGTCGTACAGTCCGACATTAATGACAACCGAGATCCTACAGTGTGACACGGCTTACAGTGAGGATCGTGTTCGTACAGTCTGACAAGCAACAGTCGCAAAGGACTATTCAAAATCGCACCGTGCGACGCGGCTTTAGAGGAGTAGTAAAATTAGAAAGTCCTTGACCTGCTCCATGGTGGTGCAACAGAAAAACCTTTTCCATATTGTTGTGAAATTGCGAGTTCAAATCCCACCAAAGCCACAGCCATCTGTGGTCTGGAGCCAAGGGAGCAAACTGGGAGGGACCGCGTGCAACACTAGGAGTGTATGAGGAAGAGGGCACAAAGCACTTGCCTCCAAACATGTTACACTGCCGTGTGTTACTGCAGTTGGGGGGGTCTGGTAGGTTTTCATGTGTCTCACAGTAAGCATGTGTTAGCCTTCACCCTCCCAGGTTGGTAGCTAGAGTACGATTGGGGAGAGCTGACTGGTGGGTGGCAACTGGCAAAATCAAATTGGAGGAGGGGAAGAAAATCATGGCTTTGTTTTACTGATTCCTGGGGGGGTTTCAGACCGAACTTGGAGAACCATGGATGTATAGCAGTTATTCCCAGTTTGTGGCTTATAGTGTTGTTAACATTAGTAAGATAAGTAAGACAATTATACCAGTGTATCTGTGCATTTTTTGTGTAATGCACAGATACACTGTGATACAACAGCCAGAACCTCATTATTCATTTTATGTGTAAATATGAACTGCTGAGCAAATTTTCTGCAGTCATAAATTCTTGTCTGTCTGTTCAATATTTACACTTAGATTGGGTTTTGTTTTTGCTAAACAAAATTACTTAAAACCCAAGTAGTGCAGTTAAAAGGCTGACGTGACGCACTTATCAGACGTGAGCCAAAGCCCACTCTCCACGTCCACCTTTTGGATCGGATTACATAGTCATGGATGAAATTATTGGCACCCCTGGAGCTTTTCCAGAAAATGCACCATTTCTCCCAGAAAAGTGTTGCAATGACAAATGTTTTGGTATACACATGTTTATTACCTTTACGTGCATTGGAACAGCACAAAAAAAAAGCAAATTTGACATAATTTTACACAAAACTCCCCAAATGGACTGGACAAAATCATTGGCACCCTATTTAAACTCTGGGTAAATAATTTCATTTCAAGCATGTGATTTTCATTTAAACTCACCTGTGGCAAGTAACAGGTGCTGGCAATATAGAAATCAAAACTGAAGCCAGTTAGAGTGTATAAAAGTTGGCTCAACCTTTGTGTTGTGTGCCACACAAAGCATGGAGAAGAGAAAGAAGAGCATTGAGAATTGTCTGAGGGCTTAAGAAGCAAAATTGTGGAAAAATCTCAACAATCTCAAGGTTACAAGTCAATCTCCAGAAATCTTAAAGTTCCTTTGTCCACTGTGCGCAATATAATCAAGAAGTTTATAACCCATAGAACTGTGGCAAATCTCCCTGGACGTAGACGGAAGAGAAAATTGATGAAAGAATGCAACGCAGGATAGTTCTCAAAATTGCTCTTGCAAGAAGGCACACTTCAAATCTGAGAGACCTGGAGCAGTTTTCAAAAGAAGAGTGTAGGAAGCTTGTTGATGGCTTGTTATTTTCTCCAAAAGGTGTGCAACCAAATATTAAGTTGAGGGTGCCAACAATTTTGTCCGACCAAATTTTTGAGTTTTGTGTAAAATTGTCAAATTTGCCTTTTTTCTTCTGCTTTTTTGTGCTCTTCCGATGCACTTAAAGGTAATAAACATGGGTATACCAAAACATTTGTCATTGCAACACTTTTCTGGGAGAAATGGTGCATTTTCTCTAAAAGTTCCAGGGGTGCCAATAATTTCGTCCATGACTGTATAACAGTGTAGTTTGAAACTCAAAACAGTTCATTCAGAATCTGCAATCAGGAGGAATTCATTCAGATTGTTAAACCTTTTGCTTGTAAACATAGAAATGGAGTGCGTGGTAGGTGAAAGTTGGCTAGCTACTCGTATGAGGGTTTTTCTGTGGATTTATTTTTCAAGGTCAGTGTCCAGGTAAGGTTCTGATTTGGTGGAAATCAGTCATAAGCTTAAGTGTGACACATGCCATGTTTGGTTCTGTATGCTGAATCACAGTACAAACACATTGAACAACTGGGTAGGTTGCATGTTTTTATAACTCATTTTAATTGGATTTGAAAGCACATCCAAATGGCTTGAATTCAGTTGGGGGAAATTTTTGATGTATTATTTATTTATTTATTTATTTATTTATTTTTGTGCTGTTCAGTCTGCTGAAAATCATTTGTATGTGAATCAGATTGGAGTTTCCAAAGTCTGCTTGAAGTTGCACTTGAGTAATATCTGTGAAATGGTTTAAGTTTGGCAAATGTGGATTATTTTTCAAATGTTGTGGTTGCAACTCATGTTACCGCTCCCCTGTTTTTTCATAATGGTTAGTTTTTCCAATATTCCATTTTTATTCACAACTCAAGCCAATGTGCAGAACTGCAGTCTTGGTTGTGCTTTGGTCTTGGAGACATTAGAGAATGCTGTTATGAATACATGTGGAAGTTAATAGCTGAAAATCAAATAGACAGAAGTTAATCAGTGAGGTTGCCATGTGATGTGGCTCCATGAACTTTTACATTGTTCCTCTGAGTTTGCACTGAAGATTGTAGAAATGAGGCACCTAATTAGATCAGAGACTTAATTTGAATCTCGGGTTGAAGAGCAGGATTTTAGGACAGTGTGCCAAAATCGGTAACGTATCCCAAAATCCAGACTTTTCCTTCTGTAGCATGCATGCTTGAAGAAGACACTTGTATTTGATTAGTCGCTACCAATTGGTTTGAGTTGTTATATGGCGTGTGTTACAAATGTGTCGTCCAGGTTCTGATAAATTTCTTGATGTATTGTTGATGGATTTGTGCAGACGTTATTGAGCATGTGTAGTTCAGCACATGGTCATGAGCCTGATCTTGTGCTGTTGTGTTAAAAGCATCAATAAAAGCCCTGCCTTGTGCAGCCTTTGTGCCCAGTAAGTCCATACACAGCCACAGAAAACACAAGTAGCTTTTATGAAGTCTTTTATGAAGAGAAAAGGAAAAAAGATATGCAATAAGGAAACAAGGCTAGAAGCTTTTGACCACTCATTAACAGTTATTCAACCCTAGTCTCCATTCAGGCTTTTGTGAAGGGTTCAGGATGTGGTACACTGTCGGGAGCTGAGGACTATAATTGAGATTGGGAGTTCACTATGTAAAATCCATTACATAACCATTTACTTGTCCTCGTCAAGGGGTGAGGCCTAATGCTGATCTGGTATACTGGAGTTTGTGGGTATTCTCCCCTCCTCCATCCAATGTTTTCTCTAAAACATGTAAAGCCAGCTAATTGTATCTTTACAAACTGCTGCTCGTGCTGCGTGTCAGGGCCATGTAACTCCCTCAGAGGGAAGCGTTATCTGCTCTCTTCCACATTCATGGGCTGTCGGATGCCCACAATTGGTTAGTGTCACGGAGATTGACGGGAAGAGCGAGTATGCCATTCCTCCTTCCCAGAGAGCATGGCCAGTTTGACTCTAGGATATGTATATGGCTGTGCCATCATTAGGGTTTGAACTCTCAAACTTCCAGTAATAGGGTGAACACTCCTCTGTTGTGCTGCCCGAGCTTGTGTGTATATTTTGTGGTCTGTTAACCCTTTTTTTCCACACACACATTAAAAATCAGTTTCTGGATACAACGCCTAATCTAAGTCTGGGTTCAGATTTAGCTGCCGGTTTATGGCAGTGTGTAATTTCTCCAGCAAATCTGATCACAGGTCTGTTTGTATCTTGGGAAACTGGCACACGCATCACCAAAAAACATTACCTGTGGAAGTAAGAGGAGTGTGTCTTGAGCTTATTAGGTGGTGATTAATGATGGTCCTAAAATACTACTTGTAATAAAATGAAAGATTTTTAAATTAAACCAGGCATCTCATTTTAAGTTAAAAAATGCAGAACTGTTGAGCATGAGACAGAATTTGAAAAATATTGAAACTAAATTTCAACCAACAGCTCTGCTCTCACCCAAATACAGAAAAGTGTGCCAATAATTCAACCGTTTGTGATTGAGCTTCATATCTGATTGCATGAAAGCAAAAACCACCCACTGCCATGAATTTTTTGTTCAGGACCTGCAGGATCCTAGTTTAGTTTGTAGCTTAAGTATATTGCACTCCATGTAGGTCACAAAGTGAATAGAAATCCAACTGGGATTTGTCAGGTTTTTACTTGGATCACAGATTAGAAATGTAAAATGAAGCTTACTTGAGATGAAGGAGCATCACAATGGGTAAATAAATGCCTTTTAAGGAGTAATATCATGATTTTTAAATGTAAATTATTCTTTATTGGGTGTAATATAGAATAGGTTAACATGCTTTAATGTTAATATTATTGCAGTACCTCTATTCCCAGGCTGCCTGAAACGTTCAATTTCTCCAAACCCCGCCTTTTGAAAAGCCAGAAGTTCTCTGATTGGCCAGCTGACCCGTTGCATTGTGATTGGCTGAAGACGTCCAGCGTGTGTCGGAAATATAGCCCTCCTTGGGTTAGCTTCTAAAGCAATTTTAAGCTCCTAACCAACGTGTTGCTTTTACCGTATCGGTTTGCGGCCGAGTCAGATTCAGAAAATGCTTATCATTAAGCGGAACCAACTTTACAAACACGACGTGAGCAGAACTTTTCACGGTGGTAAGCTTTTATGTTGTATCTCTCTTGCCTTTCAGACATGATGTAAATGCTGATGCCTGCCGGCGGGCCTAACTATGCTGTACACAGCATTTGTGTCCATGGGTACTCGGGCTATATATCTTTGAAAGCTATGATTCTTGTAATGTGATTGATATAAACCGTTTAAAAATACAATCACAACGGCAGCTACTATCAATGTCCGTCAGACCACCAACATACAAATACAAAAAAAATTTAGGTAGCACATTAGCAGAAGTCCACAACTGAGCCACAACACACGACTCTGCATTTGAGCAATCAATAGCAGATACATCATAAAATAAACACACTTTTTTTTTTTAAAGTTTAATTTTTATTGAACATTTCTTCTGAACACTTCTGCTGAACATTTCTAATGACCATTTCTGCTAAACTTTTCTGCTAAACATTTCTAATGACCATTTCTGCTAAACATTTCCTGCTGAACCTTTCGGTTGAACATTTCTGCTAAACCTTTCTAAATCGCCTTTTCTGTTCTGTCCTCCCCACCCTTTTCCAAAAATAAAAACAAATTGAGCAACAGCAGTAAACATCCACAGGTTTTTTTTCTTTCTATACAAAGGAAAACAAAGTTTAAAAAAAGGTTAAAAATATCGAAAACCCACAACCCACCCCTCCGGCTCATCATGGCTACCCAATAACTGTCGCTGATTTATAAAGATATTGTAAAATTCAACAACAGGCACTAAATTTTAAGTGGGAAGTGTCTGTAACTCCATAAAGTATGCAATAAAGGGATGCCATTTATGAAAAAACTTGGTTGTACAGACATTCATCGTATATCTTATTTTCTCGAGTTTCAGAAAAAACATCATGTCCTTTATCCACTGGGAGATAGATGGGTATTTAGCAGACTTCCAATGCAGCAGTAGGGAATGTCTTGCTATAAGGGATGTGAATGCAATAACATCAAAATAAACACACTTGCAGGTTCTGATTCAGAAGGACAAGATTGTCCAAGCAAAGTGGGAATTGCCTCACTTTTCAGGAGTAGCATTTGTGTGTAGTCTGCGTTGTACTTGCCCAGGTTCAGGAAGCTGTCCTCTGTAAAATGAGGTGTGTACAAACAAATGTTTGGGTTTTACTGCTCAGGAACAGCATTAGAAAGAAACAGCACCCACTGATTCTTAATTTCATCCGTTTTCAGAAGGCTAAATGGTTCAGCGTCTGAATTCACCGAAGCCGCCTCACCTTCTTTCTTTGCGCATGCCTTTGGACGGGATTATACTGTGCATGCTGTGACATAAACATGTTATGGAAGTAAATCTGGACTTGGAACCAGGCGTTTTTTGGCAGGTCTGGAGCAGTGTTCTGTTAGATAAAATAAGTCCCTTTGGGGGGAGACTGATATTTGTGACTTTGCAGATCTTATACACACCCAACAGTAAAAGTCCTTTAACACAAAGCCCACCTCACCCCATATAATCAGACCAGACTAGCAAAACGGTGACAGAAAAAGTTAAAGAAAGTAGCTCACTCATGTCATAATGCTATTTTCAGGTTAACCTTGACCTCAATGTCAAACCAGTCTACGTAATCACTAGGCCTCCTACCGTCTGCATGGGTTCGTCAACCAATATATACACAACCAATATATGAATAGTGATTTAAGAGAGATTTTTTTCACAGAAGTGTCTTCTTTCAACATAGGCAAAAAAATATTTGGTGTATATTAATTTGACAGGCCACCCAGACCTTATTTTGGCCTAGCAGTCTGAGTGGGTGGGTCCAGCCCCCTTAGGCCCACTCACTGTGACAGGCCTGATGAAGGATTTGACTTTCAGTGGTCAAATTCTACCCTGTTATTAATTTAATGCTATGCATTGGTAAGTTCTCACAGCAGAAATACCAACTGAAAAAGTAAAAGGGCTATGGGGTTGCTCATTTTCTTCAATTAAAATCATGGTTTGGATGTTAGATGGTGTAGTTTAATTTTAATTGTTTGTTTTTTAGTTTGGGGCCTTAACACTACAGCCATACTCATACAAATTTATTTACTTTTTCACACTAGCATTACCCCTAGAGTTCTGTACATCTGGTAAGCTGTTTTTGATCCAGAACCAATCTCTGACTCTGTTGAAAACTGCGGTCTGGGGCTTGCTTTCACCGAACCATGTTGTCCTCTGCATCAGCTGTGTAAGTTGTGTGCTCTTGATGATGCATACAGAGTAACATGGACTTGCCACATGACTTCCTGAAGGCTTTATTGATGTATACGACCATGCGTTCCATGCGACTGGAACCCTGTAAATAGCTCATGTTACTAGTGCGAGTGCTTGCACTGAGATGATTGAGGAAAAACGCAAGCATCATGATTGCCTCCATGGCTAATCTTCTTAGATGAGAATGATTCCTTGTTTGCAGGTATTTCTGCAAGACGACATGCCTTTAATCCACAAAACTGTTCTTCACTTGAATGTTGGTACAGAAGGAAGATAATCAACAATAAATAGATGAACATAATGCCTTCCATTTTTCAAACGAAAGCGATGTATGGAATTGTGCAATTGATCCACAGTGCAGAAGGACGACTTCTATGCGAATCCTAAACGATGACTGGGCCTGTCCTCTAAAAAAGCCTAAAATTGGTCTTGGGTGTAGCCATGATCATTTTGTCTATTGTGCGATTTGCTTGTGTATATCCTCCAGACTTCTGGATCTCTGCAGTGGCTACTCGCAGTTGTCTGTAGTGCTGTATTGGTTGTTGGGCTGCAGTCTAATACATTTTAAAACGATAGAATTTGCAGACGTCTTTGCAGGAAAGAGAAATGAGGGATGGCTTACAGCATTGGAGATGAGCTAGAGTCAGAAAGCAGTGCAGAATGTGAACTGAGATAAAGCCATGGTCATGCTTAATGTAAATACAAACTGTAAAATTAAATTCTATATCATACACAGGTCAGTACAGTGCCCTCCACTAATATTGTCACCCTTGGGGAAATATGAGCAAACAAGGCTGTGAAAAATTCTTTGTTTTAAACTTTTGATCTTTTGTACAAAGAAATTCACAAATATTCTCATGGATATCAAATAATTGCAAATGCAACACATCTAACAAAGTATTGTTAAATATGTGTGCAACAATTATTGGCACCTTTTTAGTCCATACTTTGTGCTACCCTCCCAAGATAACCGTGGAGTCTTCTCCTATAATGCCTGATGAGGTTGGAGAATACATGGCAAGGGATCTGAGAACATTCCTCCATACAGAATCTCTCCAGATCCTTCAAATTTTGAGGTCCAAGTTGGTGGACTCTCCTCTTCAGTTCACCTCAGTTTTTCTATGGGTTTCAAGTCAGGACTGGGATGGCCATGGCAGGACCTTGATTATCAGATCATGTTTCAGATCATTGTTCTGCTGGAAGATCCATCTACGGTCCATTTTAAGCTTTCTGGCAGGTTTTCATTTAACCCTCTTACCCCGTATGGCCGAAAAACCGGCTTGCCCGTCTTTGATGTATTCCCGTAAGGACGATATACCGGCTTGGTCGTCCATGCCAAATCCCCGTAAGGCCGATATAGCGACTTTACAGTGTAAACGTTATCCCCGGAAGGCCGGTATACCAGCAATACTCTATGATTCCTTACTTATTTAATTATTTTTTGACCCGGAAGGTTGATGTTACAACGTGATTACGTTATTACGATGAAGATCCAAGCGTGAAAATTGGTGTAATAGTAGAAGTTAACTAAAAATGCCAAAGCGAAAAGCTAATCGTGTTCCAGCTAAAGTTACACCTACAGTGAACATGGGTACATCTACAACAGTGGAAAAAAAAAAAAAGAAAACGTACACAGTTACAGGAACTCAGGGTTGGCATGCTGTTTCTATGGGGAATATAGGGTTGTGGGACATAATACTGTGAGAACTATTGGGTAAGAGGGTTTATATCTGCTAATATTTGATTGTCCATGATGCCATGTGTCGTAACAAAATGTCCAGGTCTTCTGGCAGAAAAATAGCCCCAAAACATTAAAGAGCAACCCAGGGATAAAACGGGTACCGGTTTCACAATAAACCACGATTAAATGTGACATGGTTATACTAACCGTCTGTAAATTTTAATCATTAAAACCATGCACGATTTATCGTGATTTGTAAAGCTCACGATAAATGCTGTCCACACACCCAGCATGAGTCTGACGCAGGTGCAGCATTCAACATTTGTATTTTGTGCATGAAAACGGATGCTACAGTTATAAACTGAACGCGTTTGCTCAATTCAGCATGAGCCGAATGAGTCAGAGTCGCAGCACAGATCAGCAGGACTCAGATTTCATTCATCACGTTACGAGAGTGAGGCGAGCTGACTGCGAGACTACAAAGTGAGTTTGCCATTGTACTGTTTGTTTTTCATTAAGGATAATAATGAACCCACAATTCAAGCAATTGCCCTCCCCAAATCGCCACTAAAGTGAAATGACCACGGCCACACATGCATTCATAAGTGATTAGGGGGGGGATTAAGCGCCAAAGCCCCCTTTCGCAGCAACTTTATTCTTTCAAGCTCTGCAGACGGGGTTTCCATCTTGTATTAAGTTTCCCCTGAGCATTTTTCTAAAATCCAAAATATAACCACACTTCAGATTTCATCCTCTTGGAAGGTTGGAAAATCTCCTAAGCGCCTTCGGTCCCTTCCGCCATGTTCAATTGAACTAAATGATTGCAACAAGCCTAGTTACGACCATCCATCAGTTTTATAGTCCAATATAAAACCTGTTTAAAGGATTTGTGTGTTTATCAGTAAGTTTTGCACATTTTAACAATACTGTGATAATACTGATAACTGTGATGATTTTGGTCACAATAATCGTGATATGAAATTTTCATACCGTTACGTCTCTAGAGCAACCACCGTATTTAATCGTGGGCATGAGGTACTTTAACGTATGGTTACCTCTCTGTGTGCACCAAAACCACCTCTGGTGTTTATTGCCGCAAAGCTCTATTTTGGTTTCATCTGACCATAGAACCCGATCCCATTATTAGTGGAGGGTAGAGATTCATTTGGACAAACACAAGATTAGTACAGGATGAGTCAACAAAGACTTTTAATTCTTTTCCCAGAGGTATAGTATTTCACTGTGCCCCCCCCAATATAATTTCTTGTATCGGTGTGCATAATACTAAGGGGTGTGTAAAAATACTCTGAAACACTTTTTGATTTCAGGGGCACTTGAACACTTAAGTTTCGACTCTACTAGTTTATGTAATCACCATCTATCCACATTTTTGTAGTTGGAGATGCTTTTAAGTGATATTCCATGATACCCCTGTGTGGTTTTCTTCTTTCCAAAAGCAGAATCAGCAACAACAAAAGACAACTTTTGGCAATTTGTGATCTTATGCGATTAGTGAGCTCATCTGTCATGAGTGCAGTGTGTGTGTGGAATCAGTGAGGTTATATATCTGGTGTTTGGACTTGGTAACATTAGTCTCTGAATGATGGTGCTTTAATGGATCATCAGGAAGTGCTTTGTCAGCATGGTCCTGCGTTGTCAGTTTGACTTATTGAGAGTCCGGCAGCTGTTTTCATGCTTCTATGACGGAGCATTAAAATTTTCAATATCCACATTCATGCTTTTTCCTTCTGGGGTTTCAGCCATCTGCCTGTTGAACAGTTGCATCCGGTTTCATCTGAACGTAATGAGTTTAGAGCTTAGGCTGCCAGTTGTGTGTGTTTGATTCAAGTTCGTGTTTGCTTTGCTGTTTTATTCTCTTGTTCTAACACTGTGTTTTGTATGTGTACGCTCTCGTTCAGTGAGAGTCTAGGCTGTGTGAACGAGGCCGAGGTTTGTGTGAGAGAAGGAGAAAGTGTGTTGGCGTCCTCCACAACCGCTCCCCAAATCAGCCCACACTACTGCTGCACACACGAACGCACGCTGTTGCTGTCACATGATGCTCATGAAATGCAAGAGAGGGAGCTGAGGATTGGTTTTTACGTGCTTTAAAAGATGCAGTTATTTAACTGAATATCCACTGGTTAGTATAGTAATGCTGGTGACTCGCTTCTTTCTGTAGTAGAAACAGGTATTTTTGACTGATCCATTGCTTTTATGCAGAAACACCTTACTTCTGGGAGGTTTCTGTGTGTAGTGCTCTGCATCTAATACTTGCCTGGTTAGTCTATCTACTCTGTAATATGTGTGCTGCACAGATACGCAATGAGTCAGGGTTGCAGAGCTGAGTGGGTTTTTTCTTTTCTTTTCTTTTGGGGCACACCCAGCCTGGATCAAACTTTATTCTCATGCAACAGATTATCAAAGCCTTTTGTACACATTACTCTAGCACAATTGTTGGCACCCCCCTCCTCATTCTTTTCGTTTGGTAACACTTTCCCCAAGAATTCCAGTGCTTACCCTTTTCTATTAATGATTAATAATCCTGTATTAAGTTTAGGCCTGTGGTTATGGACTTCCGTCTATCTTAAAGTGCTTTAAACCACAGATACTAATAGTCTTGTTGGTGATCTTAACATGGGTCCAGCCCTGCTGCCAAATCTAAAACAGTAGAACACTTCTGTATTTCATGGTTCATTTACAATCCATCCTATGCATGCATTATTTGCTTTACTTAGGCCACACATGAATATGGATATCTGTTTGGGTCACTGAAAAGGAAGCTTTAAAAAAAATCCTCACAGGTGGAGAAATGCAAAAATTTCATTTTCACTGTTTTCTTACGGACATGAGAAATACATGTTTATTGGAAAAGCTGATGTCGCAGCTCTACTCTGCGTGTGCCTGTTATTGTGATTTTGCTTGAACTCTGTTTTTCATTGCTGCTGATTAGGTTGTGTTACTTTGTGGTTGGTAATTTCATACTTGATGACGCGTTTAATTTAATTGAACTTTTTTCTTTTGTTACACCGTCTTGCGAAGATGTCAGAATGTGAGTCACTGCTCCAGTGCTACACACCGCACTGCAAACGGAGATTGTTGATCAGACCCAAGTGTAACCTTAATCAGTAAACCTCATCATTCCACACTTATGAATCCTTGTGTTCGTCACTTTGGGCCATGTTGAGTTTCTTCCCCTTATTTCGCCTTCTCTTCTGCTGTTCTTGAGGCATCGTACATTGGGGCTGGTCTGCTTGTGTGAGCATTTTCCAATCATTTTATATTTTTGTATGTATGGAGTAGTGCTGGGTGATTTTCATGATTAATTCGAATGAAATGCTTTTTCAGGTGATTTTCAAAATGCTTTAATCAAAAGATTTCAGGTTTACATATGCATATCATAATTTTTTTTTTTAAACAAAAAAGTCCTTAAGAATGCTATTTTAAACCTATATGAAGGACCTGGATGATGCCCTTAGATTAAAAAAAAAAACAAAAAAAAACCAATGATTTAGACCACTGAGGACTGAGCTCGTAGATGGAAATATCACATCAGTGATGAGTAATTGGTACGTTCGACTTGCTTCTGTTCGCCGTTCAGAGTTGCATAATTTTTTTTACCTAATCATGTTTGACTGGTGAAATGAAAAAATGGATGCCTCAATGTTCTCTTTTGTTAGCAACAAGCTAGCTAGCTAACGGTGATGAGTGATTGTTTTCCTTCTTAAACAGTGAACTTTATAGTCAGTGTTATAGATTTAACAAGTAAATGGGTTTGTATGTAGATTGATCTAAAGCGTGTGTGTGTGTGTGTGTGTGTGTGTGTGTGTGTGTATATATACTGTATAACTTAATGGTCACAAGTGCTACTGTGTTTATTTCTGATGCTGTGTTGATTTGACATCACTCTGTAAATGCTGAAGGATACGGTGGCCGAGAAGTGCAAAACAAAATATCAGATAAAACGGAAAAGGTAGGTATAGTTTGCGAATGGAATACTTACAGCTGATTGGACGAGAAATCTGTCAAGGTCGGTTCTATTAAAGTAAATAAATTGTATGGTTTACGTAAGTATTACGTTTCTCATCAAAACATTTCAATGAGCCTTTATTCAGTGCACTGAAAGTACTATAGCTCTAGTACCTGGTTTATGTTAATACTATGTGAATTGATCACGCTCACTACATAATTTAATTGTGTAATTAGAAAGTTGTTTAAGTTTAGCATAAGCAATGAATTCACATTTTAATGAGAAACCTAATATTTTTATGTAAGACATAAGTAGTATGTAAGACTAACTGACCTCACGTTCCTTTTACCTGCTGTACTACCTGTATATCTTGATTGACTGATGTCTTATCCAAACTATACCTACCTTTCCCGTTTTGTCTGACCTATTTTGTTGTCTGCTTTGTTCTTTTATTTTTTGACTTTTTTGCACATCTCGACCACCGTAGAAGGAACTCGAGCAGGAATTTCAAGTGGAGAGGGTGCTTTCTTTTGGCTTTTACTTGTTGAAGGTTGGGAATTACAAGTTGTGACCGAGTTGAACGAAGCATTGATTGACATTTTCTAGCACTGCAAAAACTAAGGAGACCATTGAATAAATGTAATATTAAAATGCATTGATCATTCATTTGCATTAATTTAATAGCAAGGCATTAATTTGCATTGCACAAATCAAGTATAAGGAAAGAAAATCATGAGGAGGCAACCCCCATTTTCTTTTATTTAGCTTTTTTAGTTTGTCTGCCCGCCCACAATGGTTTTTTTTTGTTTTTTTTTTAAAGTTTTTTTTCCCCTTGCATTTTTGCTCAAATTCACATTTCTGAGTGACCTGAAATTTGCATTAAAATCTCAAGCTTTTACAGATATACTGAATGGCTCCCATTCACTACATAATCACTCAACTGGATATAATATAATAGTGAAGTAACTAATAGTGAAGTGATGTTAACATCCTCAGAGTAACAGAGATGCGCCTTTTTGTAAGGTCCTGTTAGCAAGTTATGCAAATTGTCAGAAGATTGATTAGTGGCATGCTTTAAGATAATTTGTTTGCTGGAGTTGTGTGTGAAATTTTTATACTATATTCAGCAGGTGTGCTGATGTGGAAAAATTTCATATGCCCATGTTTTTACAGATTCACGATATGATGCATTATAGTGGAGCCCCATTCTGAAAAATCTGTAGGTTAATAGATTTAAAAAAAAAAAAAACAACAAAAAACTTATAAATTCTTTAAAAATATTTTTAGCCTTAAAAAGGAAAGGAGAAATGGCTGATAATGTAGATTCTAATTTCAAATCAGTTGCTTGTTACAGTACGTACAAGTGAATGGAAGAGAAATGGATCGTGATGGCTCGATCACAATTTGTATCATGTCGTTATATTAACCAGCCCTTATAGTCACATGCAAGGTGAATCCATATCAAGTATTTTGTCAGTATAGAAAAAAAAATCAAACCTGCGAAGTTTAACTAGGTGCTTGGATAATGAGAACTCGATTAGACACCAACTTTTTTTTGTGCATGTTTTCTAAAACATGCAAAAATTTGTGATGGGCCTAAAAAGTGAGTTCTCTATGTTTCAATGCATTTCTCTGTTTAACTGTGGATGCTGAATTTGAGATTTGGCGACCTCCAACTAGACATTTAACTTACTACGTTTATGGGGAAAGATGCATAACAATAACATCAATAACTATTTTTCCATATAATTAACAGCCCTAAGCAGACATTAAATCGCACATTACATTGCTTGCTCCATCTAATTGGCCAGCGGTAGGGGTAGCATGGTTTACAAGATTTACTGCTTACTTTTGACCACAGACCAATAAAGTGCCTGTAAATTTGCATGCAGTTTAATGTCATGCAAACTCTTCCCTCATGATTTCCCTTCTGAAACCAGTTGTCAGAGATAAGCCTACATCCTACATGGAGGTGCAGGCCATTTATGGTATTTTAAATGCTGTTTTTGTCCATTTTGCCATTGCATACAATGGTTTGCTGTAGGCCTGTACCTATTGACTGTGAACCACAGTAAAAGCCCCCAGTGACATTTAACTGGTGTTTAAAAAAAAAAAAAAAAAAAAAAAAAGAACAAAATAATTATTTAATTTTTTTAGTTCATTTATTGATTTAATGCATACATAGCAAAACATTAGTATTCCCACTTGGGCTGCACGATATGGAGGGAACGACATTGCAGTGTCTTCATTTACTGCCATATATTAAAAATGCAGGCATTTTCATCAGATGACTTGAACAGCTCTATTTGCAAAGTAGTAATCACTCTATAATGATTGATTAGGGTGATTTTGTAGCGAACTGCATCTGCATGGAAAATAAAAATTTAAGTTTTTTAAAAATAACCTAAAAAATTTTGGGGAGTAGTTTAATACACTGGTTGATTCGTCATGATCACCAGTGTATTGATATAATGCTCTATCAATCCAGGCTATAGTCAGTGACCCAACAATAATGCATGTTGCTTGCCCTAAAATAAGGGGGCTCATTTGTGAATGTATAAGAGAAGGGAATCCAGTAGATTACAGGAGGCTATATCTCTGTACTTCAGGTAAAAATGGAGCGCTACACTTCATTATCACATTGGGATGCATTACGACATTGGGGGAACATGTGTGACAAAGTAGGCAATTTTATCATTTTATTCTACAATTATTGAACTACTAGCAAATAAACATATTTATTTATTTTATTTAACATGAAAGTAAGCGCAGCTATACACAATGCATGATGGCATTACATACCGCTTGTAAAGCAACCGGATCATGTTTTTAAAACCCTTGAGTATAACATTGCAGTGCGTTAGCATTGTTAACAAATAACTGGCTATGTTAACAAATAACATGGAGCATAATGTTGGCTGGTTTCACGTCCACAATGCCAGCTGCCTCTAACATATGTCTTTCAGGTGCTTTGCCAAATTCCAGGTGTTTCCTCGCTTTGTTTGAAATGAACGATTTCCTCTCAACTAGCTAAGGCGGAGCTAAAATTGTCACTGTCTTCTGTAGTTTTTCCCGTGTGCTTGTAGCAGGAAGCATTGCAACGTCTGTACCTTCATTACTGACGGTACCCTTGCTATTGTAGGGAAAAACAAGTACAGTCACGTTTAAAAAAATATTGGTGCCGAAGTATTTTCTTGTGACAGCCCTAGTGAGGTGAAAAGTTATCATTTCAATGATTTCTCTATGCTACTGGAACCTTTCTCAAATTGTGCTCATTTTGCTGTGTCCATGTGGCTCCTGTGTCTCAATCACTAGCAGCAAACTGTTTTTAGTAAATAGATAAAAATATAACTAAAAAATGCACGGTGTATCCAAACCCTTAAATCTGAGTAAATTGTTATGACTGATATAATGAGAACCGTGCAGGTTTTCCTTTTGTGTCAAAATGTTGTAGCGTAATATGTTTGAGTTAATTTGCCTTACTTGACATCACACCTGTGATGCGACTATTGTGCATGTGCACATTTGATTTCGATGCTGAAGCGATACCGTGTAGCCCTAATTACCACATAGAACTTGTGACATTGTGTTAGACAGAGGTCATGTCTAACATACACGTGTGTGTCCCCCTGTGATCTTAAGTAACCTGTTATTTGATCATTTAAAAAAATTATTTCAGTTCTCAAAGCTCAGGCTGTGGCCTTTAAACTGTGTCTTTAATAAAGAGCATATGGACGGCAGACCTGAGCATGCAGAGCAGTATCAGTGAGGGTGGTCGTTAAAAATGAATTGCATGCACATATGTATTAAGCTTGCTGCTATAGTCTTAGTTACTGGTGTTACATGTTCGGCCACACACCGATTACACTGGTTTTGGGCTTGTTTTATAGTAATAAAAATCATTTAGTTCAGTTAGAGAATTAAAAACATATCTGACTCCTTCGGCTCACGTTGAATTGAGTAGAGTCGCAGCAAAAATCGGACTTCATAGCATAGACGGTGCCGTTTGTCCATAGCAAACTTAATTTCATTTCATTCATTTGGAACTTGGGAGAGTTACTGAAAATGGCTTGACTGTTGGCCTTGGTAACAAGTACTGATTGTTCCCAATTTTTCAGATCTTCCTCCATTGCTAATAGGCGGGGCAAGTGTAAAAGGGACCCCTTAATTGATACTGGTAGCTAAAATTATTATTATTTGTGTATGTTAATATTTTGTGTTGGGAAGGGGGTTGAAAATTTTAAACTCATGGCTTCTACTCTGGCTGAAATCTAGGTTAAACTCGACCCCTTGCACCTCCCCCATTTGGATCATTCACCATTGTTAATTTCTGCACAGTTACTCGATGATTGTGTTACTGACACAGGCATGGTTTTTTGTGGTATACCGATAAAACATACAATTGCCATTTTATCCAAATAGTTGTACTAGTGCTAAGAGTTTTGCTTGAACAGGGACTAAAATAGGCCTGGCTGTCAGATGGGCATACAAGTCCATTACAAGGCAAGGAATGTTGAGAATGCTCATAAAAGCAGAACAGGGCTCCACACACAGATGGAGCATCTTATTACATGCCTGGTATCTTGCCATGTTCTTGTTTCTCCTTCCAACAGGCCCCACAATTAAATTCTCATATCATTTTTCCCCTCATGTTCTTGCTATGCATTTCGTAGTCAGGATCTCAGCTGCCTGTGGTACCAGTGGAAGTGTCATGGCAGGATTTTGTACTGTCGATCACACTGGTGTCCCAGGAAACATGAAGCCTGGCTGGCAGGGTGAGAGTAGGCAAAGTACAAGGAGACAAAATAAATTATATCGGCTTTTACTTTGGCCCACAGTTGTCTGAAACAGCTGTGAGCTGGTTTAATGAATGATCTTAAGTGGATGTCTTTAGCGCAGGCGCTCTACCTTTTGAATGCCTCTTGAGAAATGACAATTATGTTCATATTGTTTGATGTTTAAAAGCAGGAAGGTCTAAAATGGCAAAACATCTCCAGTTTTTCACATGGCCCTGTGATGATAAATGTTTAAGTAACCAACCCGCTTCACAGAAAATGAACCCTGACTAAAATAATTGCACTACACTCATTGGAAATGGAGGTTTATTTTCCCTGCGCCATTGTTTCCTAAGCATTTGATCCATTTTTAGCCTTTCAGTTGCATTAGATTGATTTGCTGTACAGATGTAGAGACGGACATTGAGCAGAGCACAGCAACAGCCTGCTTCATCACATTTTATATTTAGGCATATTGTTGGTTCGAACCAACAATACTCCATCAAGTAACAAAAACATTCAGTGCTGGTTAAGTGTGTGTGTGCATATATATATATATATATATATATATAATAAATTTTAAATAACCGTACTTCTATTTGTGGTCAGCTCCTGTTATTTGCCGTGCACAGGGGGTGTAC
The DNA here is from genome assembly GCA_012411365.1 of Ameiurus melas. Lineage (NCBI taxonomy): Eukaryota > Metazoa > Chordata > Actinopteri > Siluriformes > Ictaluridae > Ameiurus > Ameiurus melas. The sequence goes on from CM022762.1 coordinate 19,161,153, forward strand.
TGTACTGCTGCTGGCCTACCCTTTGAAATCCAGTTTAGTGTGCACTAAATGCTTTAAAGGGTTACCATGACAACCACGGCTGCACAGGGACCGTGTGTCGGTGAGCGTAGCCCAGTTTCTCTCGCATTGTGTACCCACCACTGAGGAATTATGAAGGCATGCTGAAGTGAGATTAGAATTGCTGCATGCTATCATATATTAACATGAATGCAATTCCATGCAGTATCTGTGATGCTGAGTGTTATTGTTTTGTTTTTATTCTGCATCTTTCAAGATGCTTTCTGCTGGTCACGACTCTCATAGAGAAATGGATCATGGGGAAGATTTTGGCCATGGCCCAATCTACACAGCATGACCTGTTAGTGAACATCAGCAGCATGTTTAAATTTGTCCTTAAACGCTGAGATTCAGGAACTGTTCACTTTGTCAGAACACCACGTTTAAAAAAAAAAAAAAAAAAAAAAAGGTATTTAATTTATTTATTTGCGAAGTCAAGTCTTTAGTTTGTACTCCAAAGCAGTTTTATTGCACAAGTAAACACTGATGGATTATTTCTAGAGAAAGCACTGCAGTGCACATTATACAGGGTGCAGTCTTTTTCCTGTTTAATGTCAAACTATACACACTGCAACATTAAATCTTATTTGCTTATGCTTATATTGAAAGCTTAAAAACAAACATCATAACTTCATTTGCTATCTTTCTAGAATGATAAAACACTTGCTGTCCAGACTAACCTTTATGGGCGTTTAAATGTCTTATAAAATTTTATATAATGCTACATTTATTGCACGCAGTCGTCATCCATCATATTAAAGGTGTATTGTTTGACGCAGGGGTGTTTCTAGAATAAACATAAAACTTCCAGGGCTTTATTTTATTTATTTTTTTCAATTATTTAAAAAAAAAATTATCAAATTTTGCATCAACTGCGGTCATGTTCCAGCATGTGAAATTACCATCAAATTTACATAGATGAACCCAGTTTGAGTCTACTTTAAATTTTTTAGGAACATATTTTGACCACCAGGCTATTCCATGTTTTCCTGGTCCTGAACCAGGACAACTTTTCTTTGAGTTAAAATTAACTGTAAAAACAATATACTCTGCCTAATGAAATACAAATTTAGGTGTGGGTTCCTTTTTTTTTTTTTTAATATAATTTTCTCCATTAGATTAAATTACGATAGTTTTCTTTTTTTCCCTGTTGTTTAAAATGCACAAAGTCTTCCTGCATTGCTAAACAATTGTAATAGCAAACAAGCACACACCAAAACCACAATATATACACTCAAACTTTTTTTTCGTGTAGTTTATTAATAATTTTAATTGCTAATAATTATCACAGTACACCTACATGGGTGGAGATGTCGACGATCAGCCATGACATTAAAACCACTGACGTGTGAAGTGAATAACAGGGGTGGGATATTTTAGGCAGCAAGTGAACAATCAGTTCTGAAAGTTGATGTGTTGGAAGCAGGAAAAATGGACAAGCGTTAGGATCTGTGCGACTTTGACAAGGGCCAAATTGTGATGGAGTAAAAAAAATTAATAAATAGAACTGATGGGATAGAAATCATCATCTTTCATCATGTCATCTATCCGTCTTTGGCAAATTCAGTTGAAGTCTAGGTTATCAAGTCCATATGCCATTTCGACAGGAAATTAAGGTAGTTTGAGCAAAGTAATTGATAAGGACTGGATGTTGACCATGATGTTCATAAATTCTTGGATTGGTTTCATTCCCGGTCACCACATGGCCCTATGAGTCTAAGGTTATGCAACCTAGCTGTTTAATGGGTTTCCCTGATCAGCTTCCTGCCAGCTGTGCCGTGTGTGTGAGTGAGTAAGAGACGATGAGGTCAGCATGGAGTACAGCTTGACAACCTGTTTTTTCTCCTCTTATTTTAGTCGTCGCGTTTCACAACAGTAGTTCCACTTGCTTCCTCTGAAATGTGGAACAAGCTGTTTTTTAAAGGACCTCAGACTTTGTGCCTTTCGAAATTACTTCTTGTTATTCAGCATTGTCATATTAGTGGTGGTGTCTTGAAGGGGTCGGTGATATTGACAGTTTATTATCATGATATTTTCTAGAGACCGAGACCATGTTTGTCTGTGAATACGTCTGTAGAATGGATAAAAAATTAGTAATCCGTAAACAATGCATGAGAGAATTCCAGTCTTACCAGTCTTTGTCATATTTATGTACAGGATATAATTCGTTACAAGAGAAATTACATTGTAAGTGTCCTGAAGAATAAAAAAACAACAATAAATATGTGAATGTACTTATGTGGCTTTTTTCTGTTTTGAAACCAGCCTAGTGGCTGTGCAAAAACAGTTCTGGCTGATGATGATTTTTCAAAAATACAAGCTTATGATAGTCCGGTGGTTCTGTTTCTGGTTTCTTAACTCATGATGGAAAAATATGCTTATGCTCATGCTGCCCCTTTGCTGCAAAACAGTAAAAACAGTAACTGTAAAAAATTATTTCCTTGAATACCGCTCACTACTAATGGCTTTACTGTAAATAAATATTGCCCATTAGATATTTTCTTAAGAACATTACATTTTCTTCTAGTCATGGTAATAGTACTATTTCAATACTCTTTGTTGATACCTTTTGTGTGTGTCCCTCCAGGCACAGGTGAGAGTGGCAAGAGCACCTTCATCAAACAGATGCGCATCATTCATGGCTCGGGTTACACCGACGAGGACAAGCGCAGCTACACCAAGCTCGTCTACCAGAACATATTCACCTCCATGCAGGCCATGATCCGTGCCATGGACCACCTCAAGATCTTGTACAAATACGAGCAGAACAAGGTACGGACTTGGACATACTGTCCCACAGAGTAAAGCAGATCACCTATTTAAAAAAAAACACATGTTACTAGTGTAAGGTGAAGAAAATTGATGGGCCACTCGGGGGCATCTGTTAGTGAGTTTATCCCGTTGTCCCTTATCTGTGATAAACACACTGTATGGCACCTTCACCTTCAAGTGGCGCATATCTTTTTTTATTAAATGGTAAAAAAAAAAAAAAAAAAACGTTTAATTATTGAGAATTTATTTCTTTTCCAGTGTTCAAGACATAATTTAATTGATAATTATTAATGCCATTTCAATTACAATTCTTCCACCACGTAATTCTATTTTTCTCATTTGTAAGTCGCTTTGGATAGAAGTGTCTGCTAAGTGAATAAACGTAAATGTAATGTAGTCTGTTACTAGTATGCTCTAGCTGATAAGTAAAATAATGGCAAAGTTTAGCGCATGGATAGAACAATGGCTAAATTGTAATGCGCACGAGTTTTATGCTTGGTGCGTTTATATAGAATTCAATTATTGTGATAAGATCAAAGGAACTGACTTGAGAAAACGGGTTAATGGAACAAAAAAAAAGAGAGAGAGACTGGTCAACATTATAATCAAATGAAATAAAATGTGTCCACAGTACCCACTCAGATAGTTAAACCATAATAAGGGTGAGCTCATCATTTAACACACCAGTCAACACACACCAGTATCTAAATCTAGGTACGCAGTCTATTTTGCTTAGTTGTGGGAGCCAACCATCATGATCACAATTAAGATGTGATTTAATTGTAAAGCCATAAACCTTAGGCTTTAGAAGCAAATGACCATTTAATTGGTCCTCTGATATGGCTATAAAAGAGCAGGAATTTGATTAAGTGTGAATGTTCAATCATGTCTCAATGACTTTCCAGTGTAGAGTTACTATAATGTGATCTCGCTGCTGTTAAAGGAATCCCAGTGAACAAACAAATATTCACTGTGGGGGGGAAATGATTCTTCCATACCCTGACCCAGGGTTATAACCCAGAATGAGAAAAAGACAGGCTTTTGAGACAGTTGTCTCTTTCATCCGGGAGATGGACAGTGACCAGAATTTGATGTCTATCCGAAGGCCAATGCTCTCCTGGTGAGGGAGGTGGATGTGGAGAAGGTGTGCTCTTTCGACCATCCCTACATCAACGCAATAAAGATGCTGTGGTCCGACCCGGGGATCCAGGAGGCCTACGATCGTAGGAGAGAGTATCAGCTGTCTGACTCCACCAAATAGTGAGTGTCCATGTTCACCAGACACTATTCTGTTTCAGTGCTATAACGATGTCCAGTTTTTCATAAATAATTTTTTTTTTCTGTTATTATGCCAAATGAAATGTATCATTGACATGTTATAAGAATTGTGCCTCATTATGCATATAGATACCTACATTGTACAGCACCCTCCACTAGTATTTGCACCCTTTGTAAATATGAGCAAAGGCTGTAAAAAAAAATCTTTGTTGTTTAAACTTATGATCTTTTGTTCAAAACAAAAATGCTCTCATGGATATCAAACAATTGCAAACACATCTCAGGTTTATCAAAAAATCTATTAAATATAGGTGTGCAACAATTATTGGCACCCCTATGAATTCATGAGAAAATATATTTGAAAGTACAGATGCATCTCAAAATTATTATATTCATTTTTCTCTGTAATTTAATTTAAAAAGTTAAACATTCATATAGTCTAGAGATTCATTACACATAAAGTGAAATATTTGAATCCTTTTTTAATCTTGATGATTACAGCTTACAGCTCATGGAAAGAAAAAATCCAGTATCTCAGAATATTAGAATAAAGAATTTATAATCCAGAAATGTCAACCTTCTGATTAAAGCCCTGACCAAGTATTGGTCAGGGCTTTAATCCTTTTGCACGAATTACTGCATCAATGCGGCGTGGCATGGAGACAATCAGCCTGTGGCACTGCTGAGGTGTTGTGGAAGCCCAGGTTGCTTTGATAGTGGCCTTCAGCTCATCTGAATTGTTGGGTCTGGTGTCTCATAGATTCTCTATGGGGTTCAGGTCAGGTGAGTTGGCGGGCCAATCAAGCACAGTAACACCACGGTCAGCAAACCAGTTACTAGTAGTTTTGGCACTGTGGGCAAGTGTCAAGTCCTGCTGGAAAAGGAAATCAGCATCTCCATAAAACTTGTCTGCAGATGGAATCATGAAGTGCTCAAATCTCCTGGTAGATGCTGCATTGACTCTCGACTTGAGAAAACACAGAGGACCGACACCTGCAGATGACATGGCATCCCAAATCATCACTGACTGTGGAAACTTCACACTGGACTTCAAGCAACTTGGATTATGTGTCTCTCCACTGTTCCTCCAGACTCTGGGACCTTGATTTCAAATGGAATGCAAAATTTACTTTCATTTCCCCGTGATTGTGGTTGTGTGTACTAGGGATGTTGCAATACCAAAATCTAGTAGTCGGCACTAGTACACGATACTCGACACCAGAGTCGATACCATGGTGTGGTATAAAATTAAAAACTCTCCTGGAGGACATCCTCCTCTGGCTGATACTGGCAAAGGGGGGTGGTTTTTTTTTATTTTATTTTTTTTAATCAATCATCAAACACTGTCTGACCATGACTAATAAAACGGTGGAGGTTACAAGTGCTAAGGTGCATTTCTGATCTGGTGGCAAGCCAAAAAGATTTATTAAAACCATTAACATTTGAATAATTATTTCTACCATTTAGCTGACAGTACACGGGCTGAATGGCGCTGCATGGTGGCCCATTAGGTGGTGGTGTATAACATTGCAATGCATTAGCATCATTCACAAATAACTGGCTAACGCAAACATCATATGGAGCATAATGTTAGCTGGTTTCACGTCCACAATGCCAACTGCCTCAAATGAACATAATATTGGGCCCATCTTTCACGTCTTTAAAAAAGAAAAATAAATGTTGCTACCGAAGTATCTGTTCTTGTGACATTCCTAGTGTGTACTGAACCAGTCTGAGAGATTAAAGGCTCAGGAAACCTTTGCAGGTGTTTTGAGTTAATTTGCTGATTAGAGATCTTCTCAGGTTGACATTTATATATTATAAATTCTTTATTCTAATATTCTGAGATACTGGATTTTTGATTTGCATGAGTTGTAAGCAGTAATCAAGATTAAAACAAAAGGGTTGAAATATTTCACTTTGTATGTAATGAATCTACAATATATGAAAGTTCAGACACTACTGGAACTTTAAATGGGATCGGGTTCTATGTTCAAATGAAACTAAAATAGAGCTTTTTGGCAATAAACACCAGAGGTGGTTTTGGTGCACACAGAGGTAGCTAAATGGAAAAGTATGCCATTTCATGCCCACGGTAAATATGGTGGTGGCTCTTTTAATGTTTTGGGACTGTTTTTCTGCCAGAGTACCTGGACATTTTGTTAGGATACATGGCATAATGGACTCTATCAAATAGCAACAGATATATTGAAAGAAAACCAGGATGGATTTAAAAAAAAAAAAAAATTTTAAACAAAAGATCAAAAGGTTAAAAAATTAAGACATTTTTTTTGCAAAGCCGCCTTTGCTCATATTTAACAAGGTTTATAATATTAGTGGAGGGCACTGTACATTTGTTTAACTTCATTTGGTTCCATCTCTCAGTCTGAGCACTGTTGCAGTCTCTGCTAATACTCTGCTAAGTGACTCAGGCCTTAATGCCTCAGAATTTCTCAGAACAGTTCACAATTTTTGAATAACTAGATTTTGTAAAGGTCCGTGGGATGCTATCAGGACTCTGGCTAATTGAGAGATGGTGGAGGGCAGATGGAAGTCTGGAGGATATCCCATCCTAGATTTGCAGGGTCTTAACCTTTGTTTTGTCTCTATCTATCTATCTATCTATCTATCTATCTATCTCTCTATCTAGCTATCTAAGTGATCTGGATCGTATCGCAGACCCATCCTATCTACCAACTCAACAAGATGTCCTTAGGGTCCGTGTTCCTACTACAGGGATCATTGAATACCCTTTTGACTTGCAAAGCATCATTTTCAGGTAAAGAAATAAAAATTCACAAGCAGTATTCTTTTTCTATTTTTTCCCTATAACTTTTGTAATGAGTATGCTGTTAATCCTTGGTTACTATCAGGTTTGTCTACTGTACTCAAACAGTTTGTCTACTGTATGAGGAGTAAATGCTTTTTTTTGTCCTCATGTCTATCCCCAATGCTTTTTAGTCCCCATGTGTATATAAAGGTTCCCTTTAGTTAAACAAGGGGACATCTTTCCTCCATGTCTAACATGCATATAATTTATATTGCATGCAGATTAAAAGTTATCACTCATTTAAATCTTAAAGAAAGGGTGTCGAAAATCTGGCCCCAGAGCAAAATGCAGGCTGAGATTAACTTGCCTGTGCCTTCTCTATTATAATGTATGATCCGTGGCCCACAAAGTGGCAGCAAAATAGGGTTACACATTTGGCTAAAATGCAAGACCTCTCCCCCCCCCCCCCCCCCCCCCTGACTACTGAGTTCTCTGAATAAATTAATTTACATAATAATTTGTCATAGCTACAGACAAAAAGTGCAAAGTTAACATTGAGAAGGGAGGAATTCAAGAGCTGGAAACCCTTGCTGAATTCTTGAGTCTTCAAAAGTGTTCAAAATGACTATTTAATTTATCGATAGCTTGATAAATTACTTTTAGTCTTTGAAATTAGGGGAAACCACATATAAAATGTTTTAATTCTTACTCTTCTTGAATGTAAATACCGATTGAATACCCTTGAAAGTCTGTAGACATGTTTAAGACTGTGTGGATATTATACATATTCACCATCAACATTATTAGGAACACCTGCAAGGTTATCTAAACAGCTAATCATGTGGCAGCAGTGCAATGCAAAAAAAAAAAACATCAGGCAGATACAGGTCAAGAGATTTACTTAATGTTCACATCAAACATCAGAATGGGGGAAAATTGTGATCTGTGATTGATCATGGCATGGATGTTTGTGCCAGATGTGCTGGTATGAGTATTTATGAAACTGCTGATCTTCTGGGAATTTCACACGCAACATTCTCTAGAGTTTACACAGAATGGTGCAGAAAACAAAATAAAAAAACACTGCAAGTGAAACACCTTGCTTATGAGAGAGAGATCAGAGGAGAATGACCCAACTGGTTTGAGCTGACAAGAAGTCTATAGTAACTCAAATAAGCACTCTTTACAACTGTGTTGAGCAGAAACACATTTCAGATTACTACATTCGTCCTGGCCGCTCAAACCAACCTGGCCATTGTCCTCTGATCTCTCTTAACAACAAGGTGTTGTTGAACTGTTGCTCACACAATGTTTGTTTTTTTTTGTTTTTTTGTTCGTACGTCTGTGCGCCCCCAGTCTATGTAAATTCCTAGAGACGTGACTGAGCGAGAAATTCCCAGGAGATCAGCAGTTTCTGCAATACTCAAACCAGCTCATCTGGTACCAAGATCAATGCCATGATCAAATTCAGAGATTAGACAGGTAGCATCTGGTTTTAGTGTATGCAGCTTTATTTAAAATAAGTGGCACGAATGTACCCTTCGAGAACATTGTACGATGTTAGCTTGATCCTAACCAGAACCCAGGACTGTTGGAATGTAGAGTATGTTTCACTCGCAGCGAGGCCCTGGAATGCAGTAGAGCAGGATTTGTCACTACTGCATTAGCATTGCTAACTTGCTAGGATCACTGTAGCATTACAGCATCTGACAAAGCAAACACATCAGTTCAGTCGTGTTGGGTGTCCTGTTAAGGACTGCAGATTTATGATGGGCACAGCAGCCCTCTGCACCCTCTTATCCTCCAGCTATGAGAGGAGAGAGGGAGAGAGGATGCCACTGAACAGGAGTCATTACGAAAGCAAGCAGATCGACAGGAAGCCAGTGTGTTGAGCCCGCCTACGCGGACCAGCGCTAGAAATAACTCGGCTCCCAAAGAGGTTGGACTTGAGAGGTTCCTTCTCATCTCAGTTTTCTAGCAGCATGAACATTATTCACTGCAGCAGTCATTATTCAGATACATGGGAGAAAACATTGATGCCTTTTCTCAATCCAGGCAATTACTGGATATTTAACATTAAAGGTCTTTACAGGCAAAAATGTATTTAGGAGCTCTGATTGTATTATACTGGAAGATCTGAAATCAAAGTTCAAACCCTGTAATGGTTACACCACACTACTACAAAATGCCTCAGAGGTGTAATTGCTTCAGAAGCAGATGAAATTGTCAGTCTCCCAAAGCTTCCTCTACTTGAGAGCACTTATCTTTGTAAGTAGGTCAGACGGTCATCCTAGCTGGAAAGGAGGTTGGTTGATGTGAGGGAGCTTTTATTTTAGGCTAATGCTCCTAGAGGAGTCATTTATCAGTCTGTATGCCTGGCTACCAGGGACACGGGTAGAAAGACTGAGGGGTTTTCACAGCAAATCTGTTCTTGGGTATGTTTTAATTTGCTGGATTATTATTTAAATATAATTTGTAGTTGGATGCTGTTTGGATTGTTCGGTTAAAACTCAGATTATCCAATCAAATTTGGCTTGAGTTATGGAATGGGGTTTTGTGTTGGGTTTTTTTTTTTTTTTTTTGCTTTTAATAGCAGGAATTCTACTCGGTAACTAAATGTTATAACTAGGACAATATGCACACTGGATTACAGCCATAGGTTTGTAGGCCTGGCTCCCACATGTCTGTATCGCCCCATGCCCTTTATTTTCTCTCCCTTCACCCTTGTTCTCTCATCAACCCCCCCGCCGTTTGTCTGTGCTCTTGCTTGGCTCTTTCTTGGCTCATACGATGCACCTGATATTGGCACGTTTTTCCAAAGTCCTTCCTTACAGCATGTTGTACTTTGTCGTGTGCTGTTCGCTGCCAGAATAGCAGACTGTCACATCCAGACCTGCAACAACTAATACACAATTTTTTTTAATGATAAAAAAAAAATCAATTTATGAAGCATCCTGTGACACTCATCACTTCACATCATGCTGCAAGTGCTGAAGCTATTTGAATCACTTGGCTTGTAAGTAGTTCAACTAATTGGAATTTTACTTAAAATTATCTTGCACAATATCTTTCTTTTGGTTCAGGTTAAGTTGCTGCGGTTAAGATATTTAAGTCTAGTTAATATGTCTGTAGTTGTTTTTGGTATTCAGAAATTTTTTGCACTCCTTTTTTTATTTTAACAACTGGCATCTGATTATATTTATATATAATTGACCGAAAGCATGTGCCACACAAACATACCAATGTATGTATAGTCATTATGATGTACAAGATGGACCTGGGTTCATTCAGCTGGTAAGAAAAGTCAATTTAGTTGTAGCTTTTCTGAAAATTGTTGGTGCCTGGAAAACATTTCTTACCTAACTTTACCCTCCCTCCTAATCAGACCTTGGATGTCATTTACTGGTGTTATTCTCTGCATTAATATCCTCCTCCTCTCCTTCTCTTCTGCTGGTCTGTTTTCTCTCTGGTTCAGGATGGTGGATGTGGGGGGTCAGCGTTCAGAGCGCAGGAAGTGGATCCACTGCTTTGAGAATGTGACCTCCATCATGTTCCTTGTTGCACTGAGCGAGTATGACCAGGTGCTGGTGGAGTCGGACAATGAGGTGTGGCCAAAAAAAAAAAAGTCAGATAGTGACGTGAATTAGTTTAACTCTTCTGTGTAAAATCCCTCAGAGAAATAATCCATATCCCAAGTTAATTGCTAACTTTCAGGGTCACGTGTTCTGTTAAAGGTTTACCAACAAGTATTGATAGTGTTTATATAACGGTACTGGTGAAATTGTGATCCTGGTTCCCGTATCTGTGAACTAGTCTTGTGTGCAGTAAGTTGAAATAAATTGCAAGTCTTATGTCTCTGAACCAAAGCTGCCGTTTCTCCTTTAACGTTGGTTTTGTTTTTCTTTAATCCAGAACCGAATGGAGGAGAGCAAAGCCCTTTTCCGGACGATAATCACCTACCCCTGGTTCCAAAACTCCTCAGTCATTCTGTTCCTAAATAAAAAAGACCTACTGGAGGAAAAGATCATGTACTCTCACCTGGTTGACTACTTCCCAGAGTTTGATGGTAAATTTCATCGCCTCTCTCAAAGAAAAATGCATCTTTCCTGTACAGCTTTTTAGCTTTGAGTGGAAAACAGGGACACCAAGTGGTAAAGACATTGATTACAACTTCAAGTTAATATTAGAACACTTGCTGCAGTGTGTGTGTGTGGGCGTGGTGGGGAGGATGGGACTAGATCAAATTATTCAAAATATATTTATAGAAATATGGAATAGAGGATCAATATTTACATATCATTCTCATTCATTTTTGTAAATATATTTGTATACACAAGACTCATTGAGTGCCAGTATTGGAACCTTTTGAGATGGTTGGTTTGTTTTCCTAGCATGTCTTAAAAAAAAAAAAAAAGGTATAATCATATACACAGGCTATTGAACACACAAAAGAACATGGCATTGCTAACCAGAACAAAATGAAACAACTATTTATTTTTGGCTAAGCAGCGCTGCACATTGCCGTGCTTCTTGGATTTAGTCAGTGTTCTGCCTTTCTTCACAGCCACTTTTTCTCTCAGCTTATAATAACATAATAAATACTGACAATGTAAGAGATTTTATGGAAAGGTCACTCTTGAACAAGAACAATAAGAGGATTTGCTCTTTTTGTTTCCTTTTTTGTTATTCACGCACACAAGGATATACAAAGAGACTGAAAGACGTGTGCAAAGAATTTATTTTTATTTATTTATTTTTTTATTTTTTTACAAAATATTACATTTTTATTTAAACTTAATGCTAACCCAGGTGCTTATGTGCTTTTTAAAAAGGAAAGTTAGTACCATGACTCTGTAAAACCATAATATTTTTATATGAGGTTATCATACCATGAAAATTCCAAAACGGTTTTAAGCTTCAGTAATTGTTGAAGGATGTTTGCTTTAAACATCTGGTCAGATATTTCTGTAATTCAGCATAAAAGCCATAGCAACCACACCTGTCTGTCTGTCTTCCAGGTCCACAGAGAGATGCCCAGGCAGGACGCGAGTTCATCCTGAAGATGTTTGTGGAGCTGAACCCTGACAGCGACAAGATCATCTACTCGCACTTCACCTGCGCCACGGACACCGAGAACATCCGCTTTGTCTTCGCCGCCGTCAAAGACACCATCCTGCAGCTGAACCTCAAAGAGTACAACCTGGTGTGAGAAGGGAGAGGAGGAGTGAGAAAGAGGGACACCTGCAGCCCATGCACAACACGATTTTTAATGTATCCTACCTACATCCACGCTCGTAACATAATCAAGAATTAGACTGACACAGCTCTGCTCTTTTCAGGCACAGATGTTTTTGTTCTTTTATTTGACCAGGTTTTTTTTTTGTTTTGTTTTGTCGGTTTTTTTTTTGTTTTTTTTTTTCTTCTCATTTCTGACGCCGTTATCAGTTGCTGCAGGCAGCCTTTTGCCTTATCCCATCAGCTGATAACACCACTGCTTGTCCCTCCTGATTGCCTCTCTAATGAGAGAGCTAGGGCACTTAGTCTGTGTGTGTTGTGGTGGTCAAAAAGGAGCACAGTAGCTGGGTTGCAGCTGAGTTGCTCCAGCTGAGTGATAATTGATGTAAGAACCTCATCAGAGGAGACCCTGACCTTGATCTTAGGAGAAAACGTTCTGAATGTAGGCATAACTGCAACTCCGTGTGAAATGCCAAGCTGTTGGCACAGGCAACATTCTAGCAGGGCATTGAGTGCAGTTTTTATTCTTCTGCATGCCTCTCGAAGGCTAAACCTCACCTTGCATCTTTGAATGTAACTTGGTTTGATTTTTAACATCTAACCTGGATGTTAAGACATTTCATGCCGAACGGCAGAGACCGTGTGCATTTTGATTTTTGTATATTAGGAATAATTTAAACATTTCTCACAGCCCTACTGCTGTAGTAAAGAAAAGGTTATTTGTGAGTTATGTGAAAGTAGATTCCTTCCAAATTAACGGGGTAGATCAGTGCGTGTCGTCACCTTGCCACGATTTCGTATGTAGTTTTTAGAGGTCCTTTATTAACAAAACCGCATAACTCGCAGTGGGTTTCCTCTTCCACCTGTACCATTTGCCAAATTTCTAGTTAGCTACTTTGAAGTTAATTTGTTTGCTACATGTTTTTGCCAGTATTGGTTGCCTACTTGGTACAGTTGAAGGGATTAAAAAATGTAAGAATAATAATAAAAAAAAAGGATCTATAATGTATTTAGAAGTTTGCTAAACAAATTTGTATTTTCTATATGTTTACATGCATTGTTAAGAATGATTAGTTTCAGTATAACCCAGGTGTTATTTTGCCACATAGTATCTACTATTTCGACAATGTGATATGGTTACGAAATACTGTTGTTCTGGAGTGCTTCATGCTTACTTCATGGTGAAATTTACGATCATTTCAGTAGGTGGTGTTTGTGTGGCAACAGTTTGAAGAAAACTCTAAAAGCAGTACGATTCCATAGTGTTCAAACTGCTGGTTCCATGAAGAACGTTTCTATGGCCGACGTTGTTCTACACAAGCGTGCTGTACAAAAGTGAAATCGATCTTTTCTATTTATGTAATTTATGGACCAGATATATAAATAATGTTAATAGGACTTGTTTCCCCTCCCCATGGTTGTTTGAATAAGAAAGGGGAGGAGTCCATACTGCTGTAAAATCTATAGGCTAATGATCTACTTTCAGTATTTTGTACATGCTTGTCACTTCTGGTTCTTTTTTTTTCTTCTTTTTTTTTAATAGATGCTTGACAATGGACAGTTGAATTGTCGTTTCAAAGACCTGCTTTATGCATATAGGAAACGTAAGAATTTATTAATGATTAAATTCTTAGTAGGCTGTCCGTTGTGACCCGAAAGGTTCCGCTCGGTATCGATTTTAGTACCGTAATCATAGTTTCACTTCGCTTCACGACTGTCTAAATTTCATAGCTGTTGTGGTAAGGAGATGATTGATTTTTTAAATTTTTTTCCTCTCTTTCTTTGCAATGTAATTCAGGTGAGTTTTCATACTTTCATTATAAGGGCTAATTATGGGTGACATTGACAGGATGCAAGAACGCTATTGAGTCTAAAAAAGCAATAGGTGCAATGAAGCGAGTAGCTGAATCGGGGTGACGGTGTGTTCATGTGTGGATGATGGGATGATTATCGTCTCGGCAGATTTAGCTTTCAAAGCGTGCCAGGGATACACCTGACAAATCATATGTTTGACTACAATGCGATGGGAAGCTCTGGGTAATTCTAGGCTTCAAAGAAAAGTTCTTTCACTTTTTTTTTTTTTGGTGGGGTGTAGGATGGACTGCAGATTGAAATGTAGGTTTAGCATAAGAGATGAGTTCAAGTGAATAGGGGAACGTGCTACACTGTTCCATTTTTCACAAGCATCTGGCATATTTATGCAATTTTTGGTTTGGTACAACGACAGAACTCTGCCTGATCTCTGCATCATACTTTGGGGCCCTGTTAGGACAGACCAATAAATTTTTTTATTATTATTATTATTTATTATTTTTTTTTAATTCTCTCCTCTCCACCCTCATGGTGATGCCTCTTTGATAATTGTATAGTAAAGATGTATGTGCCATTATCAATGGTAAAACATCTTGCTTTGTATTATATTCCCTTCATTGCCTGTGAGCTGTGTTTTTGGTATTTGTTAACAGAACACACAGGTTGTGCAGTTTGAGAACAGGATCAGTGCAAATCTTGATGGTGCCACAGAAATCACACAAGATGCTATTTATTTTATTATTTTTTTATTTCACCTGTATTCCAGAAACCTTTAATCTTTGTCTTGAAAGTTTCAGTGTTGAACTGCACATGTGACCTGTCTACATATGAGTTGCATTGATGCCCGAGAGGTTAAAGATGACAACCTTCATCACATGCTTTGTTAATGTCACATGGGTAGGTGATGGATTCAGTTGCCAGGCCACTGCTGCTGTACTTTTTTTTTTCTTTTCTTTTTTTCATTTAAACTTCCTTGAAATGTGCAGTTTATGGTAAGATTAAACTTTTAGCTCACTCAAACTATCACTTGTACTTTTTAAGTGTACGGGCGATTTGTGCCAACATAACGGTAATATCAAGACCCACCATATTTAGCCATGCATCTCTGATTATATGAAATGTACTTGTATTTGTTTATATCGATATGAACGCTAAGGTTTGACTGCATTGTACAGACGCTGCATACACTAGATCCTTTCATTTCTCACTAACAGAAAACACTACAGATTATTCTTGTAGGTCACGTATTGCAAAAACAGACTTTCTACCACATGTAAGCATTATTCTTTCATGATGTCCAAAGGGCAGCAGAGACATTTGTCCAACTGCTGAGTTCTCGATGTTGACTTTTTTTTGTTCTCCTTGGGTCAGTGCACCAAACCTGCTTAGCACTAATGGCTGCCGTTTATCTGTTTGGTCAAGCACATTCCTGGTACTTGGAGATGTGAACACTAATTAATGGAATGGATGCTTTTGCTTGAGATCCATACCTACATGATTGATACAGGAAATATGAAGCTAACTTTTTTGGTTTTCTTTCTAATAATAATTTACCTGTATGTAGGACCACTTACTAGAAATTAGTTTGTTTTTTTTTCGGTTGCTTTTTTGATTAGCTTTTTTTAAGCATACCAAATGTAAATGATGTACTATAATGTGTGCCAATCCCCTTTCTTTGTAGAGCCAGACTTTTAACAAGTGCCAATATTGTGTAAAACCATAAAAAGGACTTGGTCATTGTATTTTCTGGTCCTGTTTTTAAAACAAACACCAAGTATGTGATTAAGTTAAGCAGATAAAGGACACTTCTATTGCGTATTTAAGGTTAAAGATGCTAAACTTCTGTTTTTAAATGAAATTCCATCTTAAATGCATGTGTGACTGATTTGCTGGGGTTGGGTGGGTGAGAAGTGGGGGGGGGGGATTCTTGCTCATTTACAGTGTTTTAGCCATATTTCTCTTTTCTATGGTTCATTTCAGCCACTGTTGCCTGAAGCTCATTCAAACATGGAAACAATTTTCATAACCTTCTCCTTAAAAGAAAAACTATCTGTTTTAAATTGGAATAAACTTTGTTCCTATATTTGGTGTGTTGTCTACTTTTTTTTTTTTTTAGAAAGACTTAATTTTTTATTTCTCAGATATATAATGTACACTTCACTTATTAAAAATATTTACTGGATTTCACTGCTATGAATAAAGCAGTCAGTTCTTCATGAAGAATGTGTAATAGTTTAAATGGTGTAGTTTGTAATTTTCCCTTCCAACTATGAGCCACATTTGTAATAAATATTCACATGCTTTGTTCCCTAAGATGCCCTGCCCATTCTGTAAATACTAGTAATATAAACATGAATCTCGCACTCAAAGTCACCATAGAATAACACACAAAACTAAAGTCTGTATTCTAGGTACATTCTGGTCACTCTTTTTAATTTATTTAACAATTTTAGCTAAACAAATGTGTGAATGCTTCTGCTAGACATTTCTAACAAACAAACCACAGAAAAATGCTATAGCAGAAAGACTAATCTTTTGATAGTTGCAGTTAAAATTCGCTAACAAGTAGAGCTCCAGCGTCACAGCTCCAGGATCTCTGGTTTGAACCTGAGCTTGGGTTTCTGTCTGCGAAATGCTTCAGATGTTCTCCTCTTGTCTGTGTGGGATTCCTCTGGGTTCTCTGGTGATTCTAAATTGTCACTAGGTGTGATTGTGTTCCTGTGTCCCAACTGGCATACTATGCCTACTATCCATACTAAATAGTATCTGAACTGAAAATTAGTGTGTCCCAAATCATGGTATGTTGAAATGTGTATCCCTAAGGTACCTGGATGGTCTACTATTTCCAGTAAATTTTCTAAGTGTGGTTCTGTGGACACGCCCACATCTCCTTATCTGAGATTGAAGTAGCTTTTTGACGGTTTGCGTTGCCGATTTCAAGGACGCATTTTAGAGAGGTGTAAATAAAATGTGGAAAAATAAATCTAGTGAATGATTAATTCAATTACATAGTATAAATTATATAAGGAATAATGAATGAAAAAAGCTGAAATGCAACAAGGAGTTTGTTTACAGGGGCAATGTTCTCTTCCCTTACACGAGCTGTTCGTATGTTCCGGTACTTGCATGCTCTTTTAATGCACATTTAAAAGTGTAGATACTTTTAGTACATAGTACAAGTATGCTAGTTGGGACGCAGGGTCAGTGTGCAGATGGATTGGCATCCCAGCTGAGGTGGATGCCACTCCATGTGTTCCTGGGATAGACTCTGGACCTACCCCAACCCTGACCAGAATAAAGAGGTTGCTGAAAAAAAAATGCCTGTTTTCTGATATGCTCTTTTAAAAAATTTAAGTTCTGTATGTTGCACATTGTCTGACAAGGTATGCTACTACCTGCCAGTCATTAGTGCCAATTTGTGCCAAAAGTGCTATCCCTGTTCCTTTAGATCCTATTGGTATCAATCTGAAATTAGTTCCAAAAGCTGCCATGTTTTTAGTGGACCAAAGTTGAAAAACACACTTGCAGTTTTCTGGCACCAAAAGTTCAGGTACTTTGTGCAATAAACATTTAAAATAAACTTTTAGAGATTGAAAGGAGGGGCTTAGTTAATTTCGGTACTGGAAGATGAGACAAAGACACTAGCAACACACTAGCAACTTATGTATGCTAAAATTTCATCTCAGAGTGATTAAAAATAAGAAATTGTACCTTTAAAGCAAGACTCTACAGGTGAATAGGGTAATTTCTTAAAACAGACATTACAATTTATCTTCCCCTGTTGATTGCTGATATTCTTACAATGATTTTTTTTTGTATTGGAAGCTTTTCAATTATGTACATTTATTTATGCAATAGATAAATGCACTTTGTACAATTAAATATGCATGCATTTGCATACTTTATAAAACAAAACAAAAAATCCAGTCTTTAGATGATGTTAAAATTACACTGTTTATTTCACTGAGAAGAGAGACTTTTATAAAAAAAAAAATATTTGTTGGAATATAATTTCTATACTGTTTAACCAAGTAAACACTATGGTCTTTTATTTAAAAAAATGTCATTTTTAAAGTCTAACCTATATTATAGCCTAAATGTAAAAAAACAATTATCAACATTTTGAGAAGTTTTTTTGTAATATCCTTCCAATTATCATGTCGAATATAATGAGCAAAGGTCACCTTGATACTCATATTTTTGGTTGTTAAAGCGCACCTATTATGGTTTTGAAACGTGCCTAATTCTGTTTTAAAAGTCTCAAACAATAGAGTTACATGCATCCGAAGTCAAAAAACACTTTAATGTGTTCATGATTTAAACTGCAGCATTACCTTTTTCCCCTAGTGTCACAAACGACTCCTTAAATGGTCCGTACTAAAGAATTCATTCTAAACTCCTCCTATCAGAGAGCATACTCTGCTCTGATTGGTCTACCGTTGTCAGCGTGTTTCAAAAAGGAAACGCCCACTACCATAACGGGTTTCAGCCAAATAAAGACCAGAGGCGGGGCTTTGTGTTACAAACCTATGTAGGTTAATACAGGAAGTAAGTCTGGAATTAGACTCATTTCAGCTGTTCAGAATCGGTTCCTTAATTTGGGAGTCAATAACTTTGCAGACTTTTTTACATTCACAAACAGCTGTATAACACAAAACATTCAAGGTATATAATAATAAAATACCATAACAAGTGCGTTTTCATGTGGGAAAACTGGTCAGGAAACGTTTCAGGGATGTAATATAACACGGTGTGATTGTGCTGAGTGGGCGGGGCTTAAAGTCGTCATCGAAGTTTCTAGGTTTGAGATATCGCTATAAACACGAGTGTAGAGGTAAGCATTTTCATATCGGGGTTTGATAAACCTATTAATACACATTAAACAATTATAATAATATATATATATATATATATATATATATATATATATATATATATATATATATATATAGATCCATGCATATATATATATATATATATATATATATATATATATATATATATATATATATATATATATATATATATATGCATTGATCTATATATATATATATATATATATATAAATAGATCCAATATATATATATATATATATATATATATATATATATATATATATATATATATATATATATATATTAAAATATATATTAAAAACGTTCGACCAAAACTGTTTGTACCTGTAGTGTCATGCTTTAATTGAGATACAGCGTTTTGTCGCCTCCTTGTGGTAAACAATGGTAGTGGCGCACGCCCTTATCTGGAAATGTAGAAAAACTATATGTATTTTTTATTTTTTAAAACTTTGAACTTTATTTCTAGTTGACAAAAAAAGCAAAGAAAAGAAAAGGAGCACATTCTGTGTAGTACCCTGTTTTAATCAGACAAAATGAGAGATGAGGGACGTGTGTGTGTGTGTGTGTGTGTTCACATCCAGGCGCCTTCATTTCACAAACCCACCAGCGCAGTGAAGAAGCACTGAAGCGCATCTGAGAAACAGCGCTGCTAGGATTGTGGTTAAAAAGGGAGCTGGCAGGCGAAAGCAGGAAACATTTCCGCAGTGAAAACGACGTTATTCGGGGCGTCTTCGCGAGCTTTTCCCCCCCGCCCATCACCCCAGCGCCGAATGATACCCCAAGAGGAATCACTTACAGATCCGAGACTGAAGCCTCGTAATCGGAGCGAAGCTGTTGCTGCTGCTGCGCTGTCCGGGTGCCGTGTTAGCGGGCTAGCTTAGCCTGCTCCATTCGCGATTACCCCGTCGAACAAAGAAGCGGAAAAAAACTCCCCCCATCTCACACGCTTTGCCGCGCTAAAACCTCCGCGTCAATATTTGCACAGAAAACTGTCATGATGTTTCCACAATCCAGGCACTCGGTGAGTGGGCTTTTCCCCTCTTTTCTGCACGCGAGCACGGAAATGTCATTAGCCCGCGAAGCTAATCCGCTAACTAACCTGTTCTCACCCTGCTAAGCTAGTCAGCTAGCGTCCGCTTCCAGGGCAACTTTAACGAGTCCTCGGATTGTACTGTGTATCAAACCGGCTAGCATCGTTTAACCCGGTGTAGCTTTAACCCGCTTCACGTACAGCCCCTTTAAGTTTAAACGACATGTGAAATGCTTATAAAGCAGGACATGAGATGTCTTTTTAAAGCAGCGGTGTGTGACCTGAGCCCAATAAAACAAAGGCGTGAAGACTTGAGTGAGTGCAACTCGAATACAGTGTTGTTCTCTCTCACTCTCTCTCTCTCTCTCTCTCTCTCACACACACACACACACATCACCAATCTGCAGGGTTTTATCCCTTTTTTGATTTGTTGAACGGGGATCCAGTAATGCTGAATATTCAGGGGTTTATTATCTCCCTCATGATCAGGTCCTTTTATCTCAGGATCGGAACAAACGTGGGTGATTTGATCACTCCTGCATGGCTACATGATCAAATATTAACAGCAGCTGAAGTTGCTGTAGGTAAAAACGTCGACTAGTAGTACTAATGTAATAATGATGAGAACACAAACCCAGAATACAGTGTGATTAGTATAGTACAAGGTCCAGTCTTCATTACGGCTGAGCAGTATGATCATTATATCTCATATGATCACTGCTAGTAAGAAATGATCATTGTGAGTGTGATTAGGCGGGTCTGATGTGGAAAAAATCACACTTTTGAAACGTTAAACGGTTGATGTTTCGCTATTCCCCTTATCGGGAGATGATCTGATTTATTCACTGAATTATCCGCCGTGTTATTAAGCTTGAATTTAGTTATGGTGGTATGACGGATCGATACAAGTAGAAGCTGGTGAATTTGTTTACAAGGGAACTCCCGATTTATTAGAAATGAGCCAAATTAATCGATCGATTTAAATCTGAATGCTAGCTACTTCTTTTTTGTTTTTTCTCCAAACATACGTTTTGGTGATGAGTGTTGTTTTCACTTTATCCGTCTACAGGAGTTACAGGACAGATGCATGTTATTTTGCATACTTCAAGACGGTGCAGTGAACTTTTGTGATGAGGTCATGGAACAGTTTTTCGTTCTGATGACTCTTCCATGCAGATCATGTTCGTGCAAGCAACATGGCAGAGTAGGACCGTGGTTCCACCTCTCCCTCGTCAGCAAAATCTTCCTGCAGGTCTTTAGTGTCACGGTCAGCATGCGGGCAGCTCTATCTTCTCTTTGCCTTTCTGAGGCCCTGTTTACACTAGTGTGTGTTTTTGTTTTTAAAGCGGCGTTCTAAAGTGAAAACGGTCCAAGTCCACACTGGTGTTTCCACTGTGTTTCAGAAACGATCTCCGTCCACACGGTACGACCGAAAATGCATTTCGCATGACCACTCATGCACACTGGGCATGCGCATACAAGCATAAACAGGAAGTTGGTTGCCAGTCCAAACCCGTGTTCCATGTAGGACTTGCGCCGCTCGAAATGAGATCTGTTGCCGATTTCTCTAAGCATAGCTTGCCTCTTGCGCATGTAGGCAGCCAATCAGGGGCGAATGCCTTCGTTTTCAAAAGTCTTCGTTTTGGTCTGTTTACACTGAAACGCGAGCCCGAATTTTTCAAACTAAAACGGGGCTTCTGCATTTTCAAAAGACTCCGTTCGCCAGAGTGTAACTATAATGCCAGAGTGTAACAAGTGTAACTGTAGCACAAGTTATGCGTTTTAAACCGAAAAACACACTCGTGTGAATATGGCGTGAGAGGGAGAGTTTTCCTGGTGTTCCAGATCTTCCACACTTCTCCTTAACTGCCATTTCTGATGCATCGAAATTATACATAGTCTTCCCCTGTTTTGAAGGCATCAATTGGCTCCATTTTCAGATCCATCCATCTTCAACCTGCTTCAACTTTATTCCTGTTTCAGGGTCACGGGGAACCTGGAATCCCAGGAGGCATTGGGCACAAGGCGGGGTACACCCTGGAGGTGTGAGGCGAACGCGCTAACCACTAAGCCACCATGCGCCCCCCATTTTCAGATCATTTCAAATCATTTTCAGATCAGTCAGCTGCTTAGAGGAGCCCATGGTTGTTGAGTGTTAGCGCTAAGGTGTAAAGATTCAGTGAATTTATTTAACACACCGGAGTTGTGATCAGCTGATAAATCCTAATGACTTTCTTGCCCTGAGTAATGAGTCCTAATGAGTCAGATAAGGCCAAACAAGTTAATTAAGTTCTGAGACTTTACGACTGGAATGATGTCCAAACCTTTGCAAAGTTTTAAGTTAATCAAATATAAAGTAAATGTGCATTACCATTTGCGGAAAAGGTTATTTAAAAAAAAAACAAAGGTTTGCTGCAGATGTAGTCTTTAACCAAAATTTTTTACCTACAACTGTAAGACACTGAAATTGCACAGTCTGTAACTGTCTTCAATCAGATATTGTACACACTTTGTATATTCATAACCCTTGCTCCTGGTATTTTTAAACAGAGTAGAGGTGTGGAGATGTTCAGAGGCCACGGAAACTTTATTTGGTTTTAAAGCAGATAAAATGCGAGTAGAATATTGTCTATTAGGGTTGTTAAAAGTATCGGTACTTCGGTACCAAGTCCGTAGTTAAAAGAAAAAAAGTTGATGGTACCAGATTTCCACGTTACCATGGCTACGTTTGAAACCGCAAACTTAGCTTTTATATAGTAGGCGAAGGACAAAAATTTATCTCGGATGCTTGATTTCCGCTTTCGGTGCTGTTACCACTAAGTGTGTAAAGGCCGCACATGTAAAATTTCAGTTCGGATAGATTAACTGTACTTTCAGGAAGAGCGTCTGCTTATCCGCTGTATTTATTCACGCGGTTCAAGCAGGTGAGTTTAAAATAATGGAAGTGGTTGCATTATGAATGTTGTAGCATAGATTAGTTCCAGTGTATTATTGCAAGGAAACATCCTCGTTTTTGTTTACTTAATGTTTACATACGTGCGTTTAACGCTAATATGGTCAGGAGTCCTTATTAACTATTTAATGCTTTAACTTTTATTGGGGTAAGATACACGGGAGGACATGATGGGGTGTACTAATTTTATCCACCAGAGGCTTTTTGATGAGCGATATATCTGAAATTTATGTGTTAGAAAAGAATAGATGTGTGCCTAGCACTGTTTGTCTTAAATATCAGTCAGAAAAACATTTCTCCTCTTGTCTGGAGAACTCTAGTAGCTTTAATAATCAAATACTTGAAGTATACAGAATGGCATTTAAAAAAAATGCCTGCTATATTGATATTTAACTTTATTAATGAAATAGTGTGTTAAATTAGCATGTTTTGTTTGGTGCCGAGTACTGTGGAATTTTCCTGGTATTGGTACCGACTACTGACATTTTGGTACCGTGACAAGCCTATTGTCTATGATTTTAAAGTTACATGTTCAGGGACTACTTTAAAGGAAAAGTTTAATTAAAAACCCTCTTTAGCCTACCGGCAACAGTAGGTTGTTATGCTTTCAAAGCATTCCCAACCAAATCTCCTGTGACCTGTTGCTGCATTAATTTGTCGCCTAGTGCCGTTTGGTAACACGAAACGCTTGGTTACGATGCAGCAGGTATTCAACTATAAATTAATTGGAGACTTCCACAATCGACTAATTGCACAGGGCCAACCCGCACTTTTGATTAATGCGCATTGAGTCGTGCAGCTGCGCTTATGAATCGTGATTAAGAGCGAGTTTTACATTTCAATACACATTCAGATGTTGAAGATGCCTCTGGTTTTCCAGGCTGCGTGAACACAGCTGATTTTGCATAATAATCACAGGGCATAGAACTATAATGTCTGCTCTTATGAGTACAATAGATCTCTAGTAGTAATTTGATGATCTATTGATAACCGGAAATATTTGCTTGTAACGCAGATATACTATGATTACTGAATTTGTGAAAATGCTGAGAGTAATAAATGGCTCAGGCAGCTTTCTCCCAGCTCTAAGGGCAGAAGAGGATCTCATAAATCACTATCTTGAGTCTGGCCTGCCTGAACCCTGGCCACAGGAGATGATGATGAAGAAGAGAAGGGCGTTATTACCACGGCAGCGTGGCTCCATAGCAACGACTTTTCACCGTTCTTGACAAAGATGGTGTTTACTTAGACTGGCCTGAATGGCTCTTAGCTGTAACTGTGTGCAGTGATGCGCTGTATCTGAGCCCTTCAGCTAAAAAGGGAGCGACTTTACACTAAGTCTCTGACTGTCCTGTTTGATTATTCCTTTCCCCATAGACTAACATTGATGCTGAAGAATCACATCTCTGTCTCGAAAATAGCTTTTTGGTAAAGTAACCATGAGTGGTCTCATATTTGGCCTACCATGTTGAGCTAATAAGTTACGTTTCCGGGATGAATTTTTCATGAGTACCAACTCTTACGATATGGGCAAAAATATATCATATATATGATCGTATAAAACAGACGAACCCGCAATGTGCTGGTTCAGGGATCCAGAAAATCTTTTTATGAACTGTTTGGCATTTCAAGAGCCAAAACATCGCAGAATCAGTGTGGAAATTTAGTAATGTGTGGTATTTAAAAATATAACAACCTATGGATGATTTTGCAGAGTTGTATCCTCCTGGTACTCCGGTTTCCTCTCCCAGTCCAAAGACATGCCTTGTAGGCTGATTGGCATTTCCAACTTGTCTGTAGTGTATGTGTGATTGTGCCTTGCGATGTGTTTGCACCCCGTCCGGGGCGTCCCCCACCTCCTTCACCGAGTCCCCTGGGATAGGATGGGTGCATGGAATTTCAAACAACCCACAGTCTTAAGGTTTTATTTTAATAGTGGGCGAGAAGTTGTTCAAGAAGTTCCAGTTTCCTGGCGTGACTAGTTCTTCGTTCCTGACCAGCGGACTTTTGGTGCTAAAACCAGATTAATATTGCTGACTGAATCCTGGCAGTTACGAGGTGGAAAATCCTGGAGCAGTTCAAGATTGGGTATTGTTCCCTCATCAGTAGAAAAAGGGCGAGAAGGCGGTTTGAATGTAAAAAACAAACAAACAAAAAAAACGATGAATAACAACAGACAGTTGTTTTAGAAATCTCATTTTCTTTGGTAGTAAAATAAGTCTGTATAAAGACCATTCGTAACTTAGTAAAACAAATGCAGAAAACATGCAATTTACATGCCAGTGATTAACAGATGAACATGTTCCAGAGACCTAGTATGCTTTGTCTGTTTTTATGACTGCTTTGCTGTTCAACAGCTGTATTTCAGTTCTCACCCACAGAACCACTGATATGGGAGCTGTAAACCATATACGCAGGGTTCTCCACAGTTCTGTTAGCTAACCCATTAGTCTGACCTACGGCACTGACTTTTTGTTTGCTGGTTATTTTTATTGTTCTCACCTTATTTGAAATCAGGCCACAGGCTGCTGCATCTGATAAACAATAGCTCACATCGCTGCCGTTTGTCTAACAGTAGGCAGCTTTGTGATTGTTGTGCACCAGTTTCGACCTCAATATGGTGTAAAGGAAGTAGGGCTGGGTTTTAAACGAAATGTGTGAGGCATAGCTTATATTTTGTAGGCTTTTATAATTTAAACTACAGCTGTTAGAAGCTCTTGAATTTCTCCATTGCTTGTTGTTTCATCACTTCAGATTCATTTTGGGTCAAAAATTAATGAACAGTCTTGAATGACCCAGACGTTTATTACTGAGTAGCTAATAGCAAGTTGGATAGATTACTAATTTCCTTTAGTGCCTGATGTACTGCCATTATCGATCACTACATGTGTTTTAAAAACTGCAAGAGGCTGATGGTAAAGGAGGACGACATGATGACTGAAAACAATACAACAACATGATGTTCCAGGTTATTTTTCATTTTTAATCACTCATGATTTCTGCACGTGTTGAACCCATTCTTATAATAACTTTTATGAAAAAAGGACAATGTTCCAGAGTGCACATCTTAACCAGAGAGTAGAGTAGCCTACCTGCAGGTCGACTTTGTTCACGCTGATGTGCTGTGCAGTGATTTCTGTTTGTTCGGGGAAACCAGTTTAAAATGAATTCATTTACTATTGTTTTTTCCTTGGTTTCCCATTTTAATTTTCAAACAAAAATACAAAATGTACACAGACCGTTTAGCAATGCCCCCTCCCCCCATCCCCCTTTTTTCCTCCCTAGTTTGGTCTTGTCAATTCCCATGCACGAGTCATATGTCCCCTATCATACGACAACTACTAACAGGGAAGGTTGAAGGCAAACGTGAGCTTCCCCGTGACATGTGAAACCAGCCATCTGCATCTTTTCAAACTGCCTCTCATGCTGCATCACAGAACCGTGCAACACAATTGACGGAAAGCGCTATCCATCCTCTTCCACATACATGAGCTCACGAAAGCCCACAATTGGCTAGTGTTGCTGTGATTGACAGGAGGGAGGGAGTATGCCGCTCCTCCAACGCAGACAGCATGGCCAGTTTTGCTCTGTTGAAGATGTTCGTGGCATCACAGAGATTCGACTTGCGTTCACCGGATGCTACGAGGAATGGTTTACTGATGCGCCACGTGGGAGCCATCATTACCCTCTTCTAAGAATGTATGTGAGGTAGCACATCATGTTTACTCCCTTTCACCAGAAGTCAGCAAGTTGCTGGCAGGTGTTTAACCGTCTGATGACCGCATGTTGTGCTTTCACAGATTTGCACTGTACTTTCTTTTCCTCTTTTTCATTATGCATGTTCCTGATTCTCAAGACCGTCACTCATCTGGCCATAGTAATTAGACTAGTCCTAGCCGATATATGTAGCGTGTGATATAGTTACAGCATTAAGCACATTCTGTTTAATATACACACCAAATAAAAGCTTTGGTTTTGTGAAGGTGAACAGCGAGGTTTTTCCTTTCTCTGGTTGTTGAATGCTGGTGACCGCTAGCCTACTGAGCCTGCTTGTCCTCCTGTGGACAACTATGAATAAGTAATATCCCTGACTTGTATTCCTCTTGTCCCAAGCAGCCAGGCTGATATGTCCCCGAATAACCCCCGTCCCCGTCTCTGTACTAGTCTTTCACTGTGAATGTACATAAAAGATGAGTTTCCTATTCCTGGCTCATTAGGTGGAGGGGAATATTCTTGTATAACGTGTTATAAGGACACGACTGGCCGATTTCACTATTTGGTTTGAAGGACACGCCGAGTTGTTAAGACCATGCCCGTAGTTGAGAGCAGTTTTAGTTGTTTAACCCATTTCCAGGCCTTGTTCTGTCTAAATTCTAAGAGATCATGCTGCCATGTAATCCCTGTTTAGAAAAGGAAACACAGGAGCTTACCAGAGCACCGCCCGGAGCTCATCAACAGCCTGCTGCTGCGTACAGGCAAATCCCAGAGGAGGAGGTCGCCGTGTGGGATGCTAATACAGCGTTTAGCTATGAATATCTGTTCTTTGTTTGAGTTTATCTGCATTCTGGCTGGCACTGGCTTTCAGAGACGTGATTGCACACATTATTTCAGCTTAAAGCTCTGAGTCGCGTTGTTGATTTAATGTTTGATTTATTGTCGTTTCACGGGCCGGGAGTAATCTTTAGGTTGTGACCTGAGGATTTCTCTCTCTCTCTCTCTCTCTCTCTCTCTCTCTCTCTCTCTCTCTTTAAAACCTGAAACAGCATCAGTCACGATCAAAGGCTCTCGGTCAGTAATCTAATAAATCACACCAAGCCAGGCGTCTGTTCTCCGCGTCTGCCCTCTAGACCTGTGATCTGATGACACATAGCACATAACATATAGTCCTGCCTCGTTTCCCCCTCAAACTCCGGTTCAGTTTGACGTGCTTTGTTGGCACTGCAGGTTCATTTGCAGTGTTGTCGAAGCATTTATGACCTGAATGGTTACAATATTAATAAAAATATAACAAAAAAAAAATAGGAATGTATTCACTATTATGTAAAGTTCTGTATATAAACAGAATAATTACATTTTATTATACGGAAACTTTTGTTAAAAAATTTTATACAAAGCAATTTGTACGCCGTCAGCGGTGAATAAATCCCACATTCAAGTCAAAACCTCTGAACTTTAAACTCTCCCTGCTGTAGTGCAGAACCGTTAGCATTGAGCTACAACATGTGACGTATGATCCCAAACCCTGTAAGAATCTCTGGGAAGTTCATATGCAATTTTTAGTTGTTATTGAAGGGAAATTTGATCTTTTTTGTTTTGGATGGCATTTCTCAAGCCTTTACAGTAATGGTGATGGATTTTTTTAAATATATTTTTTAATGTCACAGATTTTTATGCAAGTGGAAATGTTATTGTTGGGGTATGAGTTTTTTTTTTCTCTCTTCTCCATATCCTAGCTTGGTAATGTCCTGGTACCATATACAATTGGTATACCGCCTGCTGTGATTGTGTAAACATCCAAGCATTTTATTTGCACTAACAAGAAAATAAATACAGATTGTGTTCAAAATTACAAATCGTAGTCCAGATCTACTTAAATGTATGTATTGAGGCAAGCATTGAATAGTATCGGATACCACACATTGGTCTGTATGTTACAATAAAAAAATTCATTTTATCATCAGTTAAAAAATACTTATTGATTTATTTCATGCAAATTTTTATTTTACGTTGAAACATGATTGCTGTTCTCAACTAATTGTACTAGTTGTAATATGCTTTATTCCAGTATTGGCAGAGAAACTAAAACTATGGTGTTGAAGGATAAAAACAAAACAAATGAATGAGGTCACATGATGCTAGTAACCTAAGGTGTTCATTTAAAGCATCTTCAAGGAACCAGAGTGGCTCAGCATGGTAAAGTGGGATAATGCCATCTTTTAGTGTGTCTGTGTGTGTCTGTGAGAGAGAGAGACACCGACACACACAAACACACACGGTGTGTGCCATGTCCACAACCATGGAGATGATCATCCAAATCTAATTCATGCCCGACAGGATTAGCTTTCCATCCCTCAACTGGATTACAGAGCCATCCCATGCAGCAGCTCAGGAAGCCTCCAGTCTCATTCTACGCTCTGATTTTATATTGTATATTCTCTATTTGTCATTGGTGTGTAATATTTTGGTATTTTGTTCATGGAGGGTTGTTTTTTTTTTTTTTTTTTTTTTTTCTTTTTTCTTGAACAGGTATTAAAGCACTGTGAACGACGGTTAGTTGATATAAAAAGTGACAGTTTTCTGGTGTCATTTGCCAGCTCACAAATAAATATTCAGTGATCATAACCATTGAGGCGGGAACTTAGAGTTCTGCATGCGCTACCATGAGCACACAGATTCCTGTTCTCACACACACAACCCCTCACCACAAACCTGGTGAAAAGCATGTGTGAGAACAGGAACAGAGGTGAGATTAACTGTAGTACTCTTGTGCTTTGTCTTTGGGTAAAACAGATCGAGGGAGAGCTAGAATATGAATGGATTCGCTGACGAATTGAGCTCTATCAAGCGAAGAATCACTATCTCCCCTCACATTAATCTCCTGTGTTTTTGTACACGGCACTGCTGTGAACACAGGGTATTTTTTTTTGTTTTCAGCCCAGGTTTGTTCAACGGTTTAAAGGGAATTTTTTTTGGAACCGTTTATTAGGGTTTTTTTTTTTCTTTCTGTTAAGCGATGAGGGTCAGGGGCTGACAGAAAATTACTCGAATGATGAATCTCATTTAGCTGCTGAAGATTCTCAATTTGCCCAGCAGCACATAAAACCTTTAAATGCTTTAATTGCATCTCGGAGGAGCAGAGCAGAATAGCAAGAATCAAATTAGGGGATTGTCCTATTTTTTGAGGTGTGTTTGAGAGAGAGCGAGAGAGAGAGAAGTAAAGTTGAGTTAACTTTGGTAAGTTTCTTCATCTGCTTGTGAAAGACTTTTCTTTTAAAGGCCTGGAATGCTGTCAGTTAGTCCACACTCTTGCTTTCTTTCATGGCCTGATTCCTGGCTTCTCTGTTACGTGCTTTCTGGATTGTTTTCTATGTTGCACCCAGCCTTGATTTGCGCTGATCCCGAGTTTCGTTTACCAAAGCTGCCAGGCCAGAGAGCTGCTACTGAAGGCCACTATTGTGTGGGTGGCACAACCTGCAGCTTTCCACCACTCAATACTTCACCCGAGGCTATCGACTGTGAACGTCTGAGAATTCGAGCTGGTTCCATACCCCACTGTTCCTCAGGAAATTAAGTTTCCTGGGCCGCCTCAGTCATGGAGCTGCGGGTTGGCGGAGAGAGGCACATGAGTACTGCGCTTTACTCTGCATACTGAGCTCGTGTTAAGCTATATGACCCTTGCTGTGACTTTACCTCTAGCTGTTATTGTTACACTTTGCCCTAGGGGTATTGCTGAATAAAACATTGGGAGAAATCTGCCAACTAGTAGAAATGTTCCTACTTCAGCTGGCAACTTTAAAATGCCCTAATATGTTACTTCTTGCAAAGCTGCTACATATATAACCACAGCGTTTCAGAGATCGGGTGTTCAAACTCGTTTAAGGCTAGGTTTTACTTTCTATGTTGAGTGTTAGGTGAACGTCAACCGAAGTGGCATGCCACTCTCCGCAGGATTACGTTAGTTAGGAATCAAACATGAGGGCATGCTGTTATAAGGAAATATTCAAAGGCGGGGTGTTGTGATGGAGCCTGATGCAATGCAGAGTTACACATTACCACTCCGAAGTTGATTATTTTCTTATAATAGCTCGTCTCAAGGTGTTTTATTCCCCTTACACCAAAGCAATTTTGCCAACAATGAATTTTTATTCATCTGTTAAAGAAGCACACATCTTAAGTACATCGTATCCATTTATAGATCCTCTAATTGTGGTGTAATTTCCATAAAACAAGGTATCTCTGATGTGAAGACAAAAAAGAGCAGCATGTGATGTTACCAGGAAACCACAACGTGCAAAGCCCTCCATCCTGAAGACTTTCTTGTTTCTTGTGTCAGAAACAGTTTAGTTGTAGCTTAACCTAAAAGTATATTTTTAAACCCATCTATATGGCGAATCCACCAAACACGTCCCTGTTTACGTTGTTGTGTATTAGAACAGGAGCATTAAAATGAACCGGTGATTGTCAGAGCTGTGGGTCTATAGGAAATGAATCAACACCTTCTGACCAATCAGAATCAAGCATTTCTCAATCATAAGTCTGCCATAAATCAGGAAGCACAGTGATGGTGGATCTTCCAAATATGGATTTTGGTGTAGCACGTAATATTTCTTTTTTGATGACTTTGTTCAGATTTATTGATGTTCAAATAAATAAGATAAAAACACATTGCGTGACATCTTTCATAAATGACTCCAGTAACATTAATTTTGCATCAGAGTTTTTTTTTGTTTTTTTTTGAGTCCATAAAAATGTGTACACTGATATGTAGCATAATTGCCAATATGTTGAAAATATTGTCATGTAAATTAAGATTCTTTTGCCCAGCTCTACATTCACCCTCTTTTGCCCTTTAAAGCCCAGAGTTCAGATACACGGATGATTACAGAAGAAAATAAGGTGATTTTTACCCTCGGGCAGTACAGTGGGTAACATGGCCCTAGGGATGCTTGGCTGTTAATGAGAGCAGAGGCTTGAATTTGATTGCCCATGTGCTTAAACTTCATCTCATTAACTTTTTGGTTCAATCTGACTTGATGGTTCATTTCCCACAGTGTCGAAGCACTATATGAAAGAGAGGTGATTTTTTTTTTTTCCCACAAGGTTGTCTTCTCCTGAAATCCGAGCAGTCTGTATTCATAAAAATCTGTCAAAAACATGTGAGGGGCTGCCTGTTTACTTTATGGGAGTGCTGCCAGCATGGCACCTGGTGTTCTTGAGCGTCCATGGCAGAAGAAGCCAGATCTCTCCAGTCATAATCTGTCCTGTTTCTCCTTCTGGAATTTTTTGCAGTGTCAAGGGAAATAATATCTGTCGTAAAAGCCTCACATGTAATACAACTGGAATTTAGCGACCGTCTGTTTTGACTGACGGTTGACTGACAGTGATTTATTTATTTATTTTATTTTTTTCATAATTTTCATATCTTGGAAGAGGTTTATGGTGTAGCGGGGGCAGCAGTCTGCCACATGAGAATTCCTATGTGATTTAGGTTTTGGAGTGTAATATTCTTCACAAGCCTCGTGGAAATTGTGGAAGTGGTGCGATTTCTTAATGCTGTTTTGAACGGCATGCCATTAACCATGCTAAAGTGTGTTCGGAAACAGGGCCTAGATATATATATATATATATATATATATAATGTGTGTGTGTGCGTGTGTGCCCACTGGAGCAGTGGGGGTGAAGGCGTCTGACTGACTGAATGTTAATGCTTTGATTACAGGCTTCATCACAGCAGCTGAAGTTCACGACGTCAGACTCCTGTGACCGCATTAAAGACGAGTTCCAGTTCCTCCAAGCACAATATCACAGGTGCTTCTTACCTCTCTCTGTCTCTCTCTCTCTCTCTCCTTACCATTTCTGTCTTAATCTCTCTCTCTAGTTTTCACATATTCTTTTTTATGCCCTGCACATTACCAATAGCTTCCATACTTTAATATCAAGTAAATTTCATAATGTTCAGAACGTAGATTTTAACACACATAATTAGGGATACGGATACAGTGGTTACTGGATATTTTGGCTTAGGGATCTTGTCTGATGCTTTGATTTCTGAGAGACATAGGACTTAAAACTCAGCGCAACATGAAAAGCATGACCCACATCTTTCACGGTCTTGTTTTTAAAGGCAGCTTTTCTTCCTCCTCTTTATTCCCATGACAACAAGAGAGCTGGCGTTTAACCCCCTTTTACATGTGAGCGGTTTAGAAGAACAGGGCCCCACACTTCCTGTGTCTATTCAGACCTTTACACTCCTGCCACTGACTTTAGCTGAGCTACCAGATGCAAGGCCTCTTGGCGTGTCTCTCTCTCGCTCTGTCTCTCATACGCGTGTGATCTATACAGCCTTTTAAAGGAAATGTACTACAGGCTGTCTCCACAGCCCAGGAGGGTTGTAGCTCCCCCCATACATGTGCATAAAAAGATTAATGTATTCCCCAATCAAAATGAGGATGACCGCAGAAGCGGATGGAGGCAGAAAGAAACAGCAATAAAACTACATCAGTGTAGGTTTTTTTTTTTTTTGCCACCACCAGCATCCTCCAAAGTATCTAGCGGCCACAGCCAATCAGGGGCTGCCATGGCCAATCACAGGTAGCCTGGCAGCATGGAGGATGGTCGCTATGACAACCTGCAATGTATGTTAAGGTGCTGTTTTTTTTGTTTTGTTTTTAAATAACCAATCTGTGAGGAAGGAGTAGGGAGCATTTCATTGCTCGGAAAAAAAACAGGGACACATTTTAGTGCTCCTCTTTGGTGTGCTTCTCAGCTAAATTATATGTTTGACTGTGAACTTTGATCGCTTTGTTCATGATATACAGTGCCTTGCGAAAGTATTCGGCCCCCTTGAACTTTTCAACCTTTTTCCACATTTCAGGCTTCAAACATAAAGATATAATGTTTTTATTTTTTGTGAAGAATCACCAACAAGTGGGACACAATTGTGAAGTGGAACGAAATCTATTGGATTTTTGAAACTTTTTTAACTAATAAAAAATTAAAAAGTTGGGCGCCCAAAATTATTCGGCCCCTTGCGTTAATACTTTGTAGAGCCACCTTTTCGCCGCGATTACAGCTGCAAGTCGCTTGGGGTATGTCTCTAAACTGTTTTGCACATCGAGAGACTGAAATTCTTGCCCATTCTTCCTTGCAAAACAGCTCTCGGGCTCAGTGAGGTTGGATGGAGAGCGTTTGTGAACAGCAGTTTTCAGCTCTTTCCACAGATTCTCGATTGGATTCAGGTCTGGACTTTGACTTGGCCATTCTAACACCTGGATACGTTTATTTGTGAACCATTCCTTTGTAGATTTTGCTGTATGTTTGGGATCATTGTCTTGTTGGAAGATAAATCTCTGTCCCAGTTTCAGGTCTTTTGCAGACTCCAACAGGTTTTCATCCAGAATGGTCCTGTATTTGGCTGCATCCATCTTCCCCTCAATTTTAACCATCTTCCCTCCAGGTCTTGGTAGATTTGCAGTGGTCTGATACTCCTTCCATTTCAAAATGATCGCTTGCACAGTGCTCCTTGGGATGTTTAAAGCTTGGGAAATCTTTTTGTATCCAAATCCGGCTTTAAACTTCTCCACAACAGTATTACGGACCTGCCTGGTGTGTTCCTTGGTCTTCATGATGCTCTCTGCGCTTTCAACAGAACCCTGAAACTACCACAGAGCAGGTGCATTTATACAGAGACTTGATTACACACAGGTGGATTCTATTTATCACCATCAGTCATTTAGGACAACATTGGACCATTCAGAGATCCTCGCTGAACTTCTGGAGGGAGTTTGCTGCATTGAAAGTAAAGGGGCCGAATAATTTTGCACGCACCACTTTTCAGTTTTTTTATTTGCTAACAAAGTTTAAAATATCCAATAGATTTCGTTCCACTTCACAATTGTGTCCCACTTGTTGGTGATTCTTCACAAAAAATTACAATTTTATATCTTTGTTTGAAGCCTGAAATGTGGCAGAAGGTTGAAAAGTTCAAGGGGGCCGAATACTTTCACAAGGCACTGTACCATACATGACCATTTACAGTGCTTTTGCCCCATCCTGATTTCTTCTGTTTTTGTGTATATCTCTTTGTGTATAGGCCTGATTACTGCAAACCCTGTTCAATCAAGTCAACACTTAAATAGAACTTTTTCAACAGTATGAAGTTGGTTAAAAGATCTTACCCTGTAACACACCGTGACACAGTTGAAAGAAATTCCCGAAATGATGAGAAAGAAGTTGATTGAAATACATCAGTCTGGGAAGGGTTACAAAGCTATTTCAAAGGCTCTGTGACTCCTAAGAACCACATTGAGAGCCATTATCTCCAAATGGAAAAACTCGGGGGCGCACGGTGGCTTAGTGGTTAGCACGTCCAGGGTCCGGGGTTCGATTCCCGCCAGGGCCATGTGTGTGCAGAGTTTGCATGTTCTCCCTGTGCTGCGGGGGTTTCCTGATTCCTCCCCCAGTCCAAAGACATGCATGGTTGGTTGATTGGCAGGTTGGTAAATTGTCCATAGTGTATTGTGCCTGATGCTTCCTGGGATAGGCTCCAGGTTCCCCGCGACCCTGAAGAAGGAATAAGCGGTTGAAGATGGATGGATGGATGGAAAAACTCAGCACAGTAGAACCTTCTCAGAAGTGGCCGACCTTCCAAAATTTCCCCAAGAGCACAGCAACGACTCATTTACAGTGCATCCGGAAAGTATTCATAGCGCTTCACTTTTTCCACATTTTGTTATGTTACAGGTTTATTCCAAAATGGATTAAATTAATTAATTTCCTCTAAATTCTACAAACCATACCCCCATAATTACAACGTGAAAGAAGTTTGTTTGAAATCTTTGCAAATTTATTAAAAAAAAGAAAGAAAAAAGCACATGTACGTAAGTGTTCACAGCCTTTGCCATGACACTCAAAATTGAGCTCAGGTGCATCCTGTTTCCACTGATCATCCTTGAAAGGCACACACCTGTCTATATAAGGTCCCACAGTTAATAATGCATATCAGAGCACAAACCAAGCCATGAAGTTCAAGGAATTGTCTGGAGACCTCCGAGACAGGTCTGTATCGAGGCACAGACCTGGGGAAGGGTACAGAAACATTTCTGCAGCATTGATGGTCCCAATGAGCACAGTGGCCTCCATCAACTGTAAATGGAAGAAGTCTGGAACCACCGGGACTCTTCCTAGAGCTGGCCACCTGGCTAAACTGAGCGATCGGGGAGAAGGGCCTTAGTAGACGAGGTGACCAAAAACCCGACGGTCACTCCAGCGTGTCTCTGTGGAACAACCATCTCTGCAGCACTCCACCAATCAGGCCTGAATTGTAGAGTGGCCAGATGGAAGTCACTACTCAGTAAAAGATACATAAGAGCCCACCTGTAGTTTACCAAAAGGCACCTGAAGGACTCTCAGACCAAAGAGTGAACAAAGATTTAACTCTTTGGTCTGAATGGCAAGCGTCATGTCTGGAGGAAACCAGGCACCACTCATTACCTGGCCAATACCATCCCTACAGTGAAGCATGGTGGTGGCAGCATCATGCTGTGGGGATGTTTTTCAGCCGCAGGAACTGGGAGACTTTTTCACATTGGTGATAGGTTTTTGGATAAGCTTTTTTTTTGCCTCTCTCTCTCTCTCTCTCTCTCTCTCTCTCTCTATATATATATATATATATATATATAAGTATAAATAAATATGTATTGTGTGTTTACTCAGGTTGCCTTTATTTTGTTGTATTTCGCTTGAAGATCTAAAACTATTTAGTATGAGATGTAGACAAAAACAGAAGAAATCAGGATGGGGCAAATACTTTTTTGCAGCACTGTAGATGTCATGATGATAGATGTCATGCCTTCAGTGAAGTTTGATTTTGTGTTTGTTTGTTTTTTTATTTATTTATTTATTAGTAAAAATCTAACAGGAAGTAAGACTGACTTAATGATTTATCTGTTCTTATTTTAAATGTTTCACTTTCCAGCATGAAAGAGAAAAAGCTAACTCTTTTTTTTTTTTTTTTCTGCAGTCTAAAGCTAGAATGTGACAAATTGGCCAGTGAGAAGTCGGAGATGCAGCGTCATTATATCATGGTAAGTGCTACTGCTGCAGCCTGTTTCCAGATCTAGAGCTGAAGCAGACCTGGAGCATATAGAGCTTATGAAGCTGGCTCAGGATGAGGAGCCAAGGAGAGGAGCTGGGTCAGGGAGAGGACCAGGGGCATGTACAAGGAGTGGTTCTTGGTACAGGAACAAGGAGTATTTTTGGTGCAGGTATAGGGAGTGCTGCTGGGGTAGGTGTTCGGTGTGGTTCAGGGGCAGGTATAAGGAGTGGGGCATATTTAGGGGTGGAGCAGTTCTATGGAGTTGCACTGGATCAGGTGTAGGAACAGAAAGTGGGCAGTAAGAACTGGAGCAGGACAAAAGCTGGGAGAGGATCTGAGGCAGGGGCGTTGCTTAGCCCCAGGTTCCTTGCTTTCTCAGATTCAGATTCTCCAGCCTTCCACCCACTGACTTATTCCCTAGCTTCCTGCTTTCATCTGATCTCTTTCTCTCTTACATTTCCTTTCTGCCTTATTGCTTTTCTTCCCTTCTTCTGATCTCTCTCTTTTGCTTGCTTTTTTGTCTTTTCTTTCTCCACTTTCTCTCCTTCCCTTTCTTTCTGCACTCTACCCCCCCCCCTCTCTTTCAGCTCTCTAATCTCATTTTTGCTGGCCTGAGCTCCATGTTGCTCTCTGATATTGCTCCTCTAATTGAACCACCCAGCAGTTTAATCTGATCTAATCTGTGCAGTATTGCTCTCACGCCATCATCCGGCTCTCCCCTCCTCCCTGTAATAGCCTATCGAGTTCCTGTGCCCGTCCCTTGTCCAAGCTACAATAGATCGGTCTCTCTGTGTGTGTGTGTGTGTGTGTGTGTGTATGTATGTATGTATGTATGTATGTATGTGTGTGTGTGTGTGTGTGTGTGTGTATGTGTGTGTGTATGTATATATATAATATATATATATATATATATAAAATATGTAAGTATTATGTACTAAAGGACTATTCATGTGAAACATGCATGCTCACACACACACACCCCTAGTGTATTTGTTAAAGAATTGATAGTTTCAAGGTTTTTTTTTTTGTGCATGTGAAAATGGTGATATTTCACTAATACCACTTATCTCTCTATAGTACTATGAGATGTCCTACGGATTGAACATTGAAATGCACAAGCAAGTAAGTGCTCTCACCTCCTATGAATCAACCGTTATCAATAATAAAATGTTTAATGTGTACAGTCTCTGGCCCCTTTATTAGGCACACTTGCACAATTGCTCATTTATGCAGTTATTTTAGAAACTTGATCCCGTGAGATTTTCATGCACAACAGACTCCGTATTTACACAGAATGGTGCAAAAAAATAAAATAAAATGTCCAGTGAGCGGCAATTCTTTTAGAACTTAAACACGGAGTGTCCGTATTATTTACTTGTTAAGATCACTAGTTTCCCACACAAGGAATAACGTCTCTACAGTGTGTTTGGTTGTTCAGAATAGTGACAAATTCATTTATGTGCTTTTCCTAAAGTCCAATTAGCAATGCTTTATTGTTTGATTTCTACTAAATGCCATGAATTTATTGGACAAACAATATATCAGTTGGGCCAAATCCATTGTAGTAGGGCAGAACCCCAAATCAACAAGAAAATTATTATTGGTCGACTGCATTGTAGATGCACATTGTTGTGATGAGAAGCCATGAAGGTTATTGTTAAGTGAATGCACATTGGCTTTGGCCTAGAAGTTGATGTCCACTGCTCCTTGTGCTGTTTTATCATTGACTGTGCCCTTGTGGGTCCGCGTACAGAGATTTACAATGCTTTACAGTGACAGCATCTTCATCCTTCCTGAACATGCTGTCAGGAATCCAGTCCCACACCGTATCCGCCTCCAGCACAATTCATCAGCCTCGTTGGGGGACAGGAGAAAAATATGGGAGGGAAGGCATGCAGGCAGCTGTGTGTGTGTGTGTGCGCGCAGAATGGCTGTAGTAGGGATTGAGAGAAAGGTGAAGGGGAGTCCTGAAATGAATGCAAAGAAGAACCCAGGGTTTTTTGTATTCAGCCAATTCCTTTATCACCCTCTCTTTCTCGCGACTCGTACTCTCTCTCCCCCTCTCTCTCTCTTTCTCCCCTCCCTCTCCTGATGTTCCTGGTTCATGCTGTGCAGTGTGACAAGGCATTGTGCCAGGATTATACTGAAACAGGGTTATTGGCGTTTCTTTGCTTTTTCTTCCTCCACACCCTGTCCTCTTTCCACTTCTTCTAGCAGTTGTAGATTACATTCTCCTGGCATGCACAGCAACGATCTCACCCTTTTCCCACAGGATGTCCATACTTTGGATGTACATGAAAGAAGAGATGGCACAATACTTTGGGTGGTTTTTTTTCAGTATTGACAATGAAACCTTCAATTTCAGCTAATACTGATCTGATGTATACTATTGATCCAAATATATACACCTATGCATTTGACTGACAGAAAGAACATTTATGCTTAAATGTCTTTAGCTGTATTTGTTTCAGTCAAATAAAACCTGCCCTATTCCATATCAAACTTGATTAGAATATGTGTTTGTGTGTGTGTTCCCCCTGCAGGCAGAGATTGTGAAGAGATTAAATGCAATCTGTGCTCAAGTCCTGCCTTACCTGTCTCAAGAGGTACTGAACAATGGCTGCACATCCACAACCCATTTAATCACACCCAGCATCATCTGTTAGCACTTTCTGAATTTTATTTTTCTTATATTGAAGTTTTATAAGCACCTCAGTTCCTGTGAAACTCACAGCAAGGAATGCATTGATTTTTCTGCTTGTAACTCTGTAAATATTGAGTGCTGTGTTGATGTGAGCGTGGGTGAGTATGTATGGATGGATGAATGGATATATGTAGTGGGGTGGATATATGTGTGGATGGATGTCTAGATGGACGTGTGTGTGTGGTTATATGGGAGTACGTGTGTGGTTGGATGGATAGATGGATGAATGTGTGGGGTGGAATTAATGGATGGATGTATATGTATGAATGAGTGGAGGTGTGGATATGGATGTGTGTGGTGGGATGGATAGATTGATGGAAATTTGTGGTAGAATGAACATGTATACATGGATGTGTTTGGTGGGATAGGTAGATTGATTAGTGGTGGGATGTATGGATATTGTGGGAGGTTGGATGGATGGATGGATGGATATTGTGGGAGGTTTGATGGATGGATGGAAGGATATTGTGGGAGGTTGGATGGATGGATGGATGGATATTGTGGGAGGTTGGATGGATGGATGGATATTGTGGGAGGTTGGATGGATGGATGGATGGATATTGTGGGAGGATGGATGGATGACACGTGGATGCGGACGAAGACTGTGATGGCGGCGAGGTGCACTGAGGGACGGAACCGTGAGACCGGGACGGACGGGCACTGTGATACCGGACGGACGGATCACGTGTGATGACGGACGGACCTGATGGACACCGGTGATGACTTTGACTGGACTGACTGACACTGTGATGACCTGACTTGACCTGACCTGACACCGTGATGATCTAATACCGACCAGACAGTGATGACCTGACCTGATCTTGACAACGTGATGACCTGACTTGACCTGATCTGATCAACGTGATGACCTGACCTGACTGACAACGTGATGACCTGATTGACCGACCTGATCACCGTGATACCCATGACGATCTGACACCGTGACGCCCCAACTGGACCTGACACCGTGACACCATACGGACTAACTGACTGTGATGACCTGACCTGACTGACCACCCTGACGGATTGACTGTGATACCGATGGACCTGACCCAAACACGTGATGCCCATGACTGGACAATCGTGATGACCTGACACCTGATCTGACTCAATCGTGATGACCTGACCTGACCGATCTGACAGACACCGTGATATGAACTAACGACCACCTGATCAACTGGTGATGACGGATTTGACGATCTGACACCGTGATGACTTGACGACTTGACACCGTGATCACGTGACGACCTGACAATCAGTGATGACCTGGATTGACCGTGATATCACTGACTGATGATCAATGTGATACCGACTTGACGGACGACGACGCACTGTGATGACTGACGGACGAACTGATCACCGTGATACCGACTTGACGACCTGACTTGACCACTGTGATGACCTGACCTGACTGATCAGATACCTGGGGATGGACTGACTTGACCGGACCACTGTGATGACGGACTGACTGACGACCACCGTGATGACGTGACCTGACACCGTGATCATACGAACTGACTGATCACGTGATGACTGACCTGACTTGATCACCGTGATACCACACGGACTGACGGACATGTGATACCCGACGACTTGACCTGACTGACCCCACACTGTGATGACCTGACTGATCTGACTGACCCAGATACCGACGGACTGACCTGACGAACCGTGATGACCTGACTGACTGATATGTGACACACCAGATTTGACCTGACACCGTGATACGATCTTGACGTGACCTGAATGGACCGTGATGACCTGACTGGACCTGACTGACTGACACTGTGATGCCGGACGCTGACGGACGCTGATCATGTGATGACGTTGACCTGAACATCGTGATAACATACGGACGACTGACTGACGTGATTTAACGATCTGACAACGGTGATGAAACGATTTGACGCTGACGGACCTGATACTGTGAGCAAGGGATTGACAACCGTGACAACACGGATTGACGATGACACTGTGATACCAAAGGAAACGGATACTGTGACACTGAGGACCTGGACTGTGATACTGGACGAAGTGACTAACGGTAGATAGGTAGATGAATGAATGTATATGTGTGGGGAGATGGATGGATAGGTGAATGGTGGGATGGATGGATGGATAGACACAGGGGATATACAGGACACATGCAGTGTGTCATATGACTTGTGTGGTGTGTTACTATGTTACAGCACCAGCAGCAGGTCCTGGGAGCTATAGAGAGAGCCAAGCAGGTCACACCACCAGAGATGAACTCCATTATACGGGTAAGGATAGAGGAGGAGTGTCTGTGTCTGTCTGTTCATGCTCTTTGTAGTAGTGGATGGTGGACCAGCATAAATTATTATTAAATATATATATATTATTCTTTATTTTTAAACTGTAAAGATTCAAAAATGTTTATCACAGGTGAGTAAAACTACAAAGGCAGATTAGTGTGCTAGTATGCTCGTCAAATATATGCTGTTTTAAGAGTATGTTAGTATTGTTAGTGTGAAAGTATGTTAGCCGTTATGCTATTATGTATACGCTGTATGCTAGTAAGTTTGTTTGAGTGTATGCTAATGCCCTTTCTGTGAGCAGTGAGGAAACAATTGTATACAACTTAATAAAGGATGAGACCCTCACCTCGCTATTGTTTTGAAGAAGATATAGCTAATTGCCTTCACTACAGTGGTTTCTCTTTCTTATTGCCCTTTTGAGCTGAGACAAACATTTAAAAAAGGCTAGTTAATCAGTTTTCTCTCGACGCAGACCAAGAGCGGGAAGCAGAAAGCAGAGTTCAGAGCTGGGTAATGTCCTTGGAGACTTTGAGAGTCAGAGGTTTCACAAACAGCAAGAGATGTGTGAATTTATAAATGTGTTTATGAGGGCGTGCTGGTTCTAGTAGATGTAATGACTTTAGTTTTGCTGACTGGCAGAAGTGGTGAGGGGACAGAAGCTTCTATTTCATATATGTATATTTATATCTGTGACATCGATACACTAGTAGGAAACAAAAGGACCGTACCTTTACCAGTGTACTATTCCTTAGAAAGGCTATCTGTTAAATGTCTTTTGTCATTGTGCATTTCTTTCCCCGCCCACATTTCTTGCTTCAGTCCTAGTGCTAGTTAAGCACTCCTGAAGTGACATCTGTGCCTATGTGTCCCAATTAAGGAGGCATGGCATCTGTGCCTGTCACTCGGAGATGGAGGCTTGGCCTTTCAATGTTTAAAAGCTGACCCTCACCTCCAAACATTAAATCGTGGTTGCGCTAAATGTATCTTTCGTGCTGTGGATTGTGTGGAAATGCCCATTGTGTTGTCTCGGCAGAAGAAATACGCACCCCGAAAAACCCATTGTTTATGTTCACATTACCAGGATGAAGTGATACAGATCTGATGTTCTGCTTAATATGGCACAGATCAGATTATTTTCAGGACTGTGTGGACACACAAATCAGATCTTTTCAAATCACACCTGAGACTTTTTCCTTTGTGGTCCTGGATTGGATACATGTCTGATATGTGGCTGCGCAATCATAATGAAAATGGCCAGATTGGAATTCACATGGCTTTTCTCGAACATTCATGCACATGTAATTGCCGTTGGCATCATCTGGTATCTGCATCACGGCAAAGCAACAATGAAGGAGAGCAATGTCGGGGACCATGTTCGGTGGAAAGGGTGGAGAAATTGGTGATTTACTGTAATCGACTCAAGCAATATTGGAAGGAACCGACCAACACATACTGTAGTAGTGTCTGAAATCCAAGTGTACATGCAGGGCATTTTGGGATAGGCGCGTTCTTATTAAAGACAGATGAATGTGGGTCATTTCCAGTTAGGCATGTGAAACATCACCATAGACAGATCTGAACTGAGAAATATCTGAATTGTGCAATGAAGATTGTAATGTGAATGGAGCAGACAGAAAAAAGTAAGCATTGAGACCTGCTATGAGAAACGAGGACTTGCTGTGACCTGTTGAAAGCCTGTTATCTGCAGCAGTTTGATGTGGGTGTAGATGTCACAGTGACCTGTTGTGTTTTTGTTTTTTTATAGGAAAAAAAAACAGGTAGTCACAGCGTGATAATGGTCATAGTCTACAAATAGTGAAGGAGTCAGCTCGCTAAACAGAACTGAGACTGCCAAGTCTTTAAGTGAAGGGTGAAATTATATAATGTATCCCATTATAATAAGTCAGTAAGTCTGACTTATTAGTCTTCTTTTCTCCAAGCAGCAGCAGCTTCAAGCACACCAGCTTTCCCAGCTGCAGGGGCTGGCCCTGCCTGTGACCCCTCTCCCCCTGGGCCTGAGTCAGCCGAGCGGCCTGCCCACAGTCACCTCCAGCTCCGCCCTCTTCTCCCTCTCCAGCATCCTGGCATCGCAGGCCCAACTCGCCAAGGAGGACAAGAGCGCCAGAGACGCCTCGGACAGCCACCGTGATGAGGATGCCGACAAGTCCGACTAGACGTCGCTTCTCTGCCTGCTATTGGCTGTGACCTCATCCTCCAGTGCTCGCTTACAGCACAAGCGCATTGTCTGTCTTTCTCTTTCTCCTCATTGCTGTAAATTGCTATTGTGATCTTGATAATCTGTTCTTGATCGTTCCACTAGCTTTATATTCAGCAGTCCAGCTCTTTCTTTTTTCTTTTTTCTCTTCCATAAATATTTTTCCTATATATTTAGTTATTTTTCTGGCACCTCTCTCAGAGTGTATATGTGTATATCTCTATGTACTATGTATTCCATATTCTGCTTTGTCTCAGCATGGCCATCAAGCTCCACTGAGGCACCACCAGTGTTTCTTTGAGCACAGTTTTATCTCCCCCTACTTTTCTTTCTCCTGAAGAGATTCTTTTATCCTTCACCTTTGAAGGAGCACATTTATCGCTGACAGAATGAAGAGAAAAAGAAACGAACGTAATGAAGGTCAGCAGTAGTATGTGAACTGTAGAATGCATGCTTTATTTTCTGCAGCATTTTTGGTATGGGTGTAGTTTACCTCTATAAATAGCAGTTAAAATGGCTTACAGCGAGTTATGATAAAGTGACTTACTGACCTTTT
The DNA here is from genome assembly GCA_012411365.1 of Ameiurus melas. Taxonomy (NCBI): domain Eukaryota; kingdom Metazoa; phylum Chordata; class Actinopteri; order Siluriformes; family Ictaluridae; genus Ameiurus; species Ameiurus melas. Next base: position 19,205,486 of record CM022762.1, read on the forward strand.
TAAAGGAATATTTTAAAAAATTTTTTTTTACATTTACAAGAAAGGTTTAGTCTATCATTTGATTCTTTAGTTTTGCACTGGACATTAGCGAACACGTTAATATAACTTAAAAAATAAAACGGAAGTCTGTTTCACCCAAAATCATTTCTCAAGTATTCACATATTTGCCCCAAACAACATCTCTAAGATATGTGGTCTTCTTTAATGAACAGTTTTATGGAAGGAAAGCCCATATTTACAAACTGACTTCCAGGTTTCTGCTACAATGCCACCTACCATGCGTCTGTGTTTCAACGTTCATGCCGGATTCTGTTATTTAGAGATTAGGGCAAGACATGCTTTGTCCTTACAGTAGTGCTGTCTCTAAGGCAAGTTATCGTTTCTATGGTAACAACTTGCACAGGGACCGTTATATGCAGAAACCATAATACTAAAAGGATTGTGGTGGTGTTTAACAAAAAATACATCTTGTAATCATTATTATTTTGAAGCTTTCTGTTTAACATTTATGGAAGGAGTCTCCAGTGTTAGAGGTTTGTAACCACGTCATTACTGAATTTTCTTTCTTTGAGGTGAATATGTGGTTATGCAGTATGTTTTGGGTGAAAGAGACTACTACTTGGATGAAGGGGAAATGTTATATATTTGTTCTACTTTTTTTCTCGAAATATTCCTTTAAACTGTTTGAGGTGTTAATCAGAGGTCACTGCAGTGCAAAACGGAGAGATTCTGGATTAGTTATGATATTCGCTAGACTTAAAATGACCTACAAATTGTGTGACCCCTCTTTTTCTATATATATCTTACTGTTTAATGTGTGTGGATTCTGAAAGTGTGTTTGTTTTTTTTCTCACTGTCATAGACAGAGAGCATTTAGCATCATTAATCAGAACAGCTAACCCTCTCACCAAGTGAAGGGGCAAACTGTTTGGAAAAAAAAAAAAAATCTAATCTTTTTTTTTAATGGTATTATCTGTTACTGTCAATTTGGTAAAAAAAATTGTGTTTTTCTTAGAGGTACTTGGAGAAATAATATGGTGGAAAAATTGTATACGAGAAACGAGAAGCACTTTCTCTCAGCAGATTTCCCCTGTTAGATGCATGCATGCAAAAAAAAAAAGCACATGACGTACGAGGGCCAAGGATCCTCGTATTCTGAAACTAAAACAGAGCACATTGTCTTCTTTAAGGAAACCAAGTAACATTTTTGATAAGTTCTCTGGAGATCCTGAGTAATTCTTTACATTTATTTGCAGATCTGATTCTCGCTGTCTTCTGTTGTGCCTTTTGTCCTGGATGAAACTATTTATTTCCACCAATAGGGGGCAGTAAGCTTTCGGCATGTTCTGTTGCAGCCATGATCATGATTTTTTTTTACCCCACCACCACCACCTTTTTTTTTTTAAACGTTAACCTTGTTACACAAACTTCCCTTTCTTTTTTTGCAAAATGAGATTAGCCTTGCGTCTAAATCAAATGCACATTTATCCAATCAGTTCTGAGTGAGCAGCTTATTAAACAAACAAACATTTTGCGTATTAATTAAATTTATTTTACTGATAACCTGCAGTCAGATTTTATTTTTATTAGATTCCATTGCACAAGCAACCTGAAGTAGAAAACCTCGCCTTCCTCCTGAGGAGCCTATGTACAGGACGTCACTGTAAGTTTGCTTTCTTTTCAGTGCAGCCTGTTTGCATTCCTGACAGGGAAAAAAAAACTCAAAATCCAAAAAACAAACTAAATTTTGAGAACCGAATCCACTTTTAATTTACTAACTGTTCATGTACTGCGTGTGTATGTTTGTTGCAGTGTACAGTGGCAGTACAAATATCCTTTTTTCTTTTGTTTCCTTTTTTTTAATGATGCTGACTTTTTAGGTACATCTCATGCAAGGTTGCTTGTGATCTTATGTTTATTCATTCTGCCATTTCATATATTTGTTGTAAGCATGTGTGTGCTTTAGACTCACTTTTATAAATCCGTATAACTGGCTGTTTTAATTTTGCCAACAGCACCTAGAAATGATCCGAGTTCTCAACCTATGGAACGTCGTTTTATTCTTCAAACTAACTGTTTAAACGTATTGCAGTGCTCTAGTGATGGCACGCTGTGCCATTTTGTGTTTATATCCTCATGAGACCCCACTGTGTTGTACAAGAACATCTTTCTTTTACTCAATTGAATATCTGTTTTTACGTACATCACAACCTAGTAAATAGAAAAGAAAAACTAAAATGCACAACATAGTTCAGGTCTCAAGAGGATATAACAGCAGAAGAACCACAAAAAAAAGTGGTTTGATATGATGCGAAACAGGAAGTGTCTCTTTAATGGAATCTAGTTGTGCTAGTGTAAAAGTGCCAGATTGTGTAACTACCAACATGCTTGAGGATGACTTGCTACACGTGCTTACTCGCATACTTTATTTCTATAGCTGTTTTTTTTTTCCTCTCTCTCTCTCTAAAATGCCATGCCTCTGTGTGGATATGTAGTCAGACAGATGTTGCGATTTCTTCTCCTGACTAATTAAATGTAGGTGTTGGTCTCACAGAAGCAGTCATGGACAGTAGATGTGTCCTGTTCTACATGGAACTAGAGCTTTGTGTCCACTGATTCATTTGTATCTTGAGTGATTGTTTTAGAAGATATTATGACCCCCTGTTAGCTCCTCCCACCCTTTTCTTGCCCAATCATTGATTGCCGTCTGCTCCGCTTGATCATTTGCATTTATTTCCATTACGCATTGTAAGCATTTTGTGCTTTGTAAAAAAAAAAAAAAAAAAAAAAATTTACCTCTTATTTTCTGATTATAGTACAATCTAAAGTGCAAAAATAACAGTGTTATACAATAGCCTGAGGATGAAATAATAAACACACACAAAGTAACATTTTACTTTATATAAATGGATATTTCTGCAGTAAGGAAATGCTGCTGGTGCCTTACAAATAAAATCAGATCAGTGGAGGAAATGGAAGATGCTGATGTGTCTATTTTGTTCGAGTCAATTACTACTTTTTTTGTTGTTTTTTTCCAGAGTAGTGTCCTATTTCAACATTGAGCTGTTTCTTTTTAATTATCATGCAATCCATATATTCACACACACCGTATACTGAGATGAAAGTGTTTCTCAAATAATACAACACAATACAGTGGCTCAGTACACATGAATATGTAAAGTGCAATTGGGGTAAAACATGGGGATACAGCTCCAGGAAAAAAATTGTAGTGTATTTACACACTCTCAGAAGCATCGGGATGCTTTCAGACTGATTACACACATCAAATGAAGTAATACACTGTCATAAGATGCACAATGTATGTAGAATATACAGAGCTGGCCAAGAGGAGATCAGAAAAACATCTGTCATTCATCTTCTTAAACAGCCTGGCTCGACCAGGAGTTCCGGCTGCAAGGCAAATCACAGGCTTTTATGAATGCACTCGTTCTAATATGTTATATGGTCTCCAATATTACTTGCACAACTTCTGAGTAGGGACCTAAAAAAAAATCCCAGAATTGTTTAAAAACAAAAGAAGAACTAGTGTTCTACAGTGTACAGCATTTCTCCTTGAATCCCCTTCAATGAACTCTCCTCGTGATGCGATGCGATGTCCCAACATTTCTCTCATTCATTTCCTCTAGTCATCTTTTGTCATCATGTCTAGTGCCTCCAGCAGTTTTTTTTCTGGATTTCTTCCTCAGTGGCGAATCTTTTCCCTTTCAGTCTTATTTTTAATTTCGGGGACAAAAAGAAGTTGTGAAGAGCGAGATCTGGCGAATGTGGTGGATGTGAAGCAATAACCACAATTGTCCCCTCACTCGTATGCATGGAATTTGTATAGCAGACTTAAGATTTACAAAATACAGATCAAAGCGTGTAATTATTTAACAAAGAAACGCATCATTGGTGATCTGGAGAAGTTTTTTGTGAGGAGATGTACATTTAACACTTCTGGACAGAATCTCCAATGTTTGTAACCGCATCTTCACTGCTGAAACTACTCCATACAGTTTTGAGGCAAATATGTGAATATGCATGACAAGCAGTGTTGTCTTTGTTTGTTTGTTTATTTATTTTGTCTTATTAACTTAAGGAGAGAAAATTTATTGAGGCTGGTGAAGGAGCATGTAGAGCTGCTGTAACCTGCTCTAAGTGATAACAGGAACTAACTTTTTTCACAGAAGTTCCACAACATTACATGTATCAGCATGGTGTCTCCATACAGTACGGGACTATGTTTGCCACGTTGGTCTGCGACACGTCCAGTCTTTTGAATTAGTTAATAAGTTTGCCAACAGTGTTGTGTGTTCTTCCTGTTAATGTAACCAGCTAGCTCAATCGGTAGGGCACGAGACTCTTAATCTCAGGGTTATGGGTTTGAGCCCACTGTTGGGTGAACAGATTTGGAAGTGGTAGCTCAGTGGTTAAGACCAGAAGGTCATGAGTTCAAATCCCAGCATCACCAAGCTGGAATCTCCACTGCTGTGCCCTTGCGCAAGGCTTAACCCTTAACTGCTCAAGTGTATAAATGAGATGAATGTAAGTTGCTCTGGATAAGGGAGTCTGCCAAAATGCCTTAAAATAAGTCCATCTCAATGTTGCGCCAGTTGCGCCAAAGGGATTTTTAAACAATATATATGAAAAATTTTGGAAGACATTTTGCTAAAAAGTGTTCATTTCTTCTCGGTATGGAGACTTTTGGGACACCCTGTGTAAACAAGTTTATAACATTAAAGATGTTATAATTAGTAATAAAAAAAAAAAACAACAACTGTTTTTAATTAGTTTTTTTAAAAGGTAATCTTCAGCAAACTGTTGTGTAAATCACTTTTGGACGTGTTTTACTGGAACAAAGAATCAACTTCGCTCCACAGTGGCCACACACCACTTTCCGGTCGTTGATGATTTTCCTGTAACAGCACGCCCCCTTGTGATTTATTCCTGATTTACACATCGGTTAGTTTCGGTCTGCAGTGGTGATTACCTACATCAGCGGTCCCCAACCTCCGGTCCGTGGGTCACAGAAAGAATAAATAACTTACATTATTTCCGTTTTATTTATTATCTGGATCTGAAAAATGACCGGATTCTCTCCGTTACATCCTTATACGACTCACTCTTGACGCATGTCAAGACGCTTGTCTCGGTCACGTGATATGTTGAAACCTTACCACAGAGACCAGAGAGCGTTAGGGGGGAGAGAGGATGTTACGAGGACGCTGCTAATAAAGCTGCGATTTCACATCGGATTCACGTTTATTATTATATTTAAAAATACCCCAGTTTTTATGTCGGTCCTATCACTTTATTTTGTTGTATCTATCCGCCACACCTTAAAGGCCGGTCCGTGAAAATATTGTCTGATATTAAACCGGTCCGTGGCGCAAAAAAGGTTGGGGACCGCTGACCTACAGCACTCAGCCTTTATGCTGCATTTAACTAAAGGTCATAACGCTGACCTCCATCTAGGAAAAAACGAAGAAAACTCAGAATTCCTACTCGGGAACTCGGGACGGTCTCCTCAATTCCAAGTTCAGCAGGTGATGTCAAATCAACATGGCTGCCCTCAGTGTCAACATGAAACAAAGTGGCATTTCTTACATTTATACTGTATGAGTTATACTGTACGTATGTATCAAAGTATTTGCTTTAGATCCATCAGCACAGACATACAGTATTCCCTTGTAAAATCTATAACACTGAATATGAGTGAGGAGGAAAATGCGTATACTCGTCACCCATGTCACTCATGTTAGCTGGCTAGTTGTCCCTGACAAAAGACAAACAAGGCGTCCATGTCCTCCAACCCCGCCGTGTAGCCCCCCGTGTAGCCCCCTGTGTAGCTTGAATGAAAATGCTGTAATTCAGAGCTCTGACATCTCACTTCTGAGGTAAGCTGAATGCAGCATTAATACATTAATAGAAGTTCAGGTGATAATTCAGTGATTTCTCTCAGTCGATGTGTGAAATCCTCATGAGCTGTCTGGGGAAAATGTATATGGGATTAAAGTATTGAAAGAGCATTAAAGTGTGCCTCTCTCTCTCTCTCTCTCTCTCTCTCTCCCAGTGCATAAATAAATATTAAAGTGTCCTATTTTGTCAAGATACCATCTCCTCCAAAACACCAGTTGTGGTGACTTTGTGTGTGTGTGTGTGTGTGTGTGTGTACATGTGAGGCAAACAAGTGAGAGGGACAAGAAAGAAGAGAGCACCTGATTAGTCATGATTGATTCATTCAGTACTCTTCTCTCTCTCTCTCTCTCTCTCTCTCTCTCTCTCTCTCTCTCTCTCTCTCTCTCCCATTCCCTCCAGCACTGCGTTACGGTTTGATTATGGAGACGTTTTCTGTGGAAGAGGCAGTGCATGCTGTGCTGGTTTATTCATGTCCCAGGGAGCGTGGGCTGTCAATCTCACTCCCCTCCTCCTCCCCCCCTCCTCTCTTTCCTCCTGTCATTCCCTCACTGTCTCGCTCTGTCATCCTCTGTCTTTTGTTCTGTCTCTTCAGGTTATTGCAGTCATTCTTTCTTATTCTGTTTCTCTCTCTCTCTCTCTCTCTCTCTCTCTCTCTCTTAGCAGTGGCCGCCATACTCATCTTAATCTTCATTTCTTTATTCTTTCAGATGAACACGCACACGCAAAAGGATGACGATCCCTTGAGGACGATAGTCTTTCTCTCTCTCTCTCTCTCTCTCTTCTCTCTCTCTCTCTCTCTCTGTGTGTGTGTGTGTGTCACATGTTGATCTGTAGTACACAGCGGGCACTTTGTGTTGACACAGTGTTCCGTCTCTCACAGATACTCCCAGGGATGGAGTGGATGGACCAGGCGAGAAGGACTGTCTGCTTTTTTTTTAATTCCTTGCTCTCCCCATCTGTTTATTCCTCCTTTGCAGTTGCTTTAATTCCACCAATCTCTCTCTCACTCACTCTCACTCACTCTCTCACTCTCATGTGTATGGAAATCACAGCCAAGTCGGCAGTGGTTCGATTTTACAACATCTGCCTCAGAAAATGAGAAGAAAAAAAATCAGTGAGTCATTCAGCATGATTGTCATGTTGTGCGCAGACAATAGCTTCCCTTGATGTAAACTGCACTGAAAATACATGAGTTATCTTAAATCTCGCACCGTATATTTTGCTGTAGTACCTGGAGCTTTGTAAGGTATTAAATTAAGTGAAACACTAATGATTCATGGGGCGCACGGTGGCTTAGTGGTTAGCACGTTCGCCTCACACCTCCAGGGTCCGGCGTTTGATTCCCGCCATGAATCATTAGCCAGGACCATGTGTGTGCGGAGTTTGCATGTTCTCCCCATGCTGTGGGGGTTTCCTCCGAGTCCACCAGTTTCCTCCCCAAAGACATGCATGGTAGGCTCATTGGTCTAAAGTGTCCGTGGTGTGTGAGTGTGTATGTGATTGTGCCCTGCGATGGACTAGCACCCTGTCCAGGGTGTACCCTGCCTTGTGCCCGATGCTCCCTGAGATTGGCTCCAGGTTCCCCTAAGGAGTAAGTGGTAGAAGATGGATGGATGGACTAATGATTCACATTAACATGCGGTACCTCACGTCCATAAGCCTACAACAGAACAATAACCACAGGAACAATTGTCCAGTTTAAAACCTTCCATCCCTTCCTGTACATCATCATTCACTCACTCAACTTCATCCACCACACCAGGGTTGTGGTGGATCTGGAGGATCTCTTTTAGCATAGCCACAACCCTTACCGGCATGTTTTTGGGAGGTGGAAGGAAACCAGACAACCTGGAGGAAACCTACAGGGACATAGGGATAGCATGCACAGGAAGTCCACACAGACAGTAACCCAGGCTCAGCGATGCTACCTGCTGCACCACTGTGTTGTCACAGCCGTAAACTAAAACACTTTTAAACACATTATATATTATATATATCAATTAAACAATAACTTGTGCTCTGAAAGTAGAATGGGAGATTTATTTATTTTTAAAGAGAGGCTAACAAAAATTATTCAACTGTATCTACTATCAGGTGATGACATTTACTATACTGATTGATGTTAGTTTTTTTATGTATATATCTGTGATATTACATTAGGAAAGTGAAGAATATGTTCTTAGTCTCCCATCTTTATTGTCTTTTTTTCAACATATTTATAGGGCTGTACATTTAAAAGTCACTAAATCTATTGACAAAGACCACCGTGGACACAGTATATCCATTACTTCCAGCCCAAGTTACAGTGATGTTTAGCTGCTAGAGACACCCTCTCAGTGTAACACCAGCGTATTTAATACCTTCTTTTATTTAATAGTTTATTTTATAGATTGATAGTAGCTGACTAACTAAACCCAGGTTACTGGTCCAACATCTATTTTTGGTGGCAGTGTTGGACTTCCATATGCAACACTGGGCCAACGTTGGCGATGGAGCACTTTAAAGAAAACCCAAAGTTGAATCAGTCCTCTTCCAACAAACAGAATTATGTTGTGTCAAAATTGGCACCTAAACTTGCCGGAACAAAATGGCTCACATTGGGCGAGGTGAATTTAGACAAACTGACAGAATGGCTACTGTTGGGCCAACGTCAGATTGTTACTTGGCTAGTTAGTTATTTATATTTAGCTATTCTAACAACAAATCCTCTGAGTAATGCTGACCAACTATCTATATTTATTACTTTATTTGAAAGGAGCTAGTAGTTAATTATCCATTTATATTTAGCTAAAGGATGATCCGTGGGAGCGCGGTGGCTTAGTGGTTGGCAAGTTTGCCTCGCACCTCGTCCCCTGCCTCATGCCCTAAGTTCCCTGGGATAGTTATAGCCCCTTTTGTCTCTCTCGCTCTCATCCTCGGTTCTTCTGTCTTTTTGTCTCTCTCTTTCCCTTTCTCTGTCCAGGCTCCCCTGCATAGGAAAAGCGGTATGGAAGATTTACAAAAAAATTTGTAAAACTGTCATTATACTGGGAAATTCTTATATTTATAACATCGGTTACGAATGTTGTAGTGTGTGCCAGGCACAAACATGAGACAGCAAACAAGTCTTGATGATCGACTACACTGAGGTAAGTGGAAAAAATGTGCCAATTTAATTTGATCAAACTATTTCCATGATAAATTTGAGTCTCTTTTGCACCACCTATAAAACCTAATAAATCTAATGTGTATCTGGAATTACTAGCTGAATGAGTGTACAAAAAATGTGCTTTCAGTCAGCATCAAGCTTGTGGGTTGTGGATCATGGCTTTAGACCTGAACGCCTCTCTCATATTGCTCCAGGAAGAACTCATTGCAGTTTTCTCCACCTTGCAACCTCACACACATCACGCTGAGTTCTGGTGTGTTTACTGAGGAGAGCTGCTTGTGGAAAACTCTTTCATCCTGTCTCTCATTCTTTATTCACTCGTTTACTACCTCCTCTGTCCTGCAGGGCTCTGAAGTGGGAAAGCACCCCGGGCTAGAAGTACAATAGCGCCCTTCTGTCTCTCCCTCGTCCTCTGTTCTTCTGTCTCTCTTTCCTTTTCTCTGTCCACACCAGCCTCGGCTTGATCTCGTGCTTTCTGGTCGTATCCTTTTCAGCTCCTTGTCAACTTTCTCTCACCTTGTCACTCACAACAGGTCTCTCAACTTTCTGTAGTCATATTCGCTCTTCTACTTTCTTTGCTCTATGTGAGTCTGTTCTCTTTTGCGCAAACACATACACAGTATGTCTCCTGCAGTCTGTCCACAGAGCAGTGATAATGACACGGTAATGGCACCAATATTGTTACTGCGGTCATTAAGGTATGCCTCAGTGACTCATCTGCCAGCAGTAATGATGATGCAAATGTGTGTATGCGCAGGGCTGTTTGATCCTGGGATGCCGTCCCAGTCCCCCAGGCAGCCCAATCTCGGTAAGCTGCGTATCCCAGAAGGCCATGCTCTGGGCTGCTGCAGAGCTGTGGTTACTGGGCAAATCATGCGTGGTTGTCATGTGGTCTGTTAAAACTGCCAGAGCAATAATGTCTCTCAGTAAAGGCCAACAGTGGCAGTGTGTTTGTTTTTGTGTGAGTGCTCTGTAAATGGCACCCGTTATTCTTATAGAGCATAGAAACACGGCCTCTTCTTTCAGTAAATATTCAACACAGCAGTCTCCACTAATATGAGTTTAAAAGTTCATAAGTCTCAACTTGGTCCCAATTGCCTCTCTTTAAATTCCTATGTTTAAATAATTGTTTATCATTTCAAAGTAATCAGTTCTGATGATTCATACAGAATGTATGTTTTTTAAAAGAAATATATATTTTCTATATGGATTTCAGTAAGACCTGTTTTATCAGGATCACGTCTATCACCATCGAGAGATGCCTTATGGTCTGAAAGATAGTTCATGATGACTGACGCTTAATGTGACATCAAATTGCTAGAGTAAAAGTTACAATCTTAAAATCTAGGATTTGTAACTTGACACTGGATATTTTTTCTGAATTTGGTGTGTTCTGACTGGTAAATATGCTACATGAATCATTTATATCATATTAGATAATGTTTCTCACACTCCTCTGCTACTGCAGCATATATAAGGTGCAGTGAGCATATCTTCATCTTCAGGCCAGTGGGCGTGTCTATATCTTCAGCCCAGTGGGCATGTCATAATCTTCATCCCAGTGGGCGTGTCTTCATCGTCATCCCAGTGGGCGTGTCTTCATCTTCGGCCCAGTGGGCATATCTTCAGCCCATCAGCCCAGAGGGCATATCTTCCTCTTCAGCCCAGTGGGCATATGGTCATATCTTAACCTTCAGCCCAGTGGGCATGTCTTCATCTTCAGTCCAGTGGGCATCTTCATCTTCAACCCAGTGAGCATATGGGCGTATCTTCAGCTTCAATCCAGTAGGTGTGTCTTCATCTTCAGCCCAGTGGGTATCTTCATCTTCAGCCCAGTATGTGTATGGGTGTATCTTCATCTTTAGCCCAGTAGGCATGTCTTCTTCAGCCCAGTGGGCGTGCCTTCTGCTTCAGCCCAGTTAGCATATTTTCATCTTTGGCTCAGTGGGCATATCTTAATCCTCAATCTAGTGGGCATACTTTATTCTTTATTTTACCATCTTTATTCTATAATGAGACATTTCTATCCTAATGGGAGTGGTCTCTTCCAGGATAAACCCACCTTCATCCACAGGTCATGAGGGCTCACTGAATGGTTTAACGGTTTGACCTATAGGAAAAACCTATGCCAGACAGTTCTCTCCATCACCAAATATCTTTTGGAGGAGCAGTGTTCATCCCACCAGTACAATTCCAAAGACTTGTAGAATCAAAGCTAAGCATGGGCAGCTCATGGCACCCCGGAACCTTACTAAAACACTATGTTGTTCTTTCTTCCTCCATAAACACTTGTGTATATGGAGTCACAACCGATCTTGAGGATTTGAGTAGCAGCTTGGGGATGTTGGACTTTAACTGTGACATTAGGTTGACTTAAACCATACCAAGATGCAGTCTAATAGAGGATTGGATGGTCAGTTATCAGGATTGTCATGTTTTGGGCAAAATATTGTCTCTTTTGAGCCAAAAAGGTTAGAAGGACTAAAGTTGGGAATATAGTGCATACTTTTGGGCTTAAATTTCACAGAAAATTTCTGGAGTTTACATTGTTGGAGCTGAAGAGGCCTCAGGAATGCTCTACATTCCAATCTTTAGACCATTTTCGATTTTTTAAATTTACCTTTAACCTGTGTGCCACATTCTGTTAAAACTTTTGCAGTTTGTGGACTGAATTAGGTTTAATAATCCCAGCTTTACATCAAAGGTATACATCAAATTAGTGTTTTGCACACACAGAGTTTACAGGTATCACAAATTAGCATAGTTTACAGGTTTAGTCATCTTTCATGTAGAACTATTCAAAATTGTATTAAAGCAAACTATATTTTAGTTTGATTTATGTTCTTTGGAAGTGTGCAGTAGTGTTTTGCTTATTTTATGGCGTTTACATACACTAATTTATGTTAAAATAGACAGACGAGGGGCATAGAGAGTAATGACCTTCTGTTAGAGCTGTAAATGTCTTTAAAATGGTTTAATGCAAAACCACAAGCCAGTGCATGGTGAGATATGCATGTAATATCAAATCGAGATTGTGTAAAGAGAGTGATAAATTGGTTTCTCACATTCGTGAGAATCGCGTTTGGAGAATCACTTTCATTTTTATATAATTTGATACCAAAGCATTCTACTATGAAGTCTTTTGATCATCTGTTTCCCAAACCATTCAGCTTCCATAGTTGTGCACGTCGTGAGGTATCAGAAACCAACAGCTGAATGCAAAGGTTTGTATACGCTTATGATAAAACGAATAAGACCTAAAAAAAAAAAAGAAAAAAGTTTGGTTTCACAGAAATTCCTTCAATATTAAAAGTAGCAAAGATGTTCAAATAGTTCATGTGAAGATATTAATAGTGCAAAAGCAATGATGACACTCCAGAAGCTTGCGTGCTCATTTCTGAATGTGATGATGAAATATTCTCGACTGCAGATTTTTTATATTATCCATTGATGATTTGCAAAATCTTCCAAGAATCATCGCACCCTGAAATCATGATGGATCCAAACTTTTGAATTCAGATGTAAATATTTTGATATGGAGCAAGTGTGTGAAGTGTGATACTGTCCAGCAGTTAGTTGTGTGTGACAGTGATTGGATATAAGATGGCATCACATTGGCTGTTATAGGTTCCTCAAAACCCACATTCAATATTTAGAGACCACAGTGTGTGTGTGTATGTGTGTGTGTGTGTGTGTGTGTGTGTGTGTGTGTGTGTGTGTGTATGTGGGTGTGTGTGTGAGTGTGTGTGTGTGTATGTGGGTGTGGGTGTGTGTGTGTGTGTGTGTGTGTGGATAGCAATCACAGAGAGGTTGATGGGCAGAGGTTACAGAAGAAGGTGCTTGTGTCATGGCGAAGAGCGACGGAGACTGGAAGGTGAGAAGATATTACCCAGAGGTGCAGACATGATGAATCAGAGGGAGCACGGCACTGCTGGAGGTGATCTAAACGAGTGTTGACAAGCATACACACACACACACACACAGAACGCTGCCTTCTCCCTGAGGAAACTGGTGTTTAACCAGAGCACACAACCATCACTCCACTATCCACACACACACACTGCAGAGCACGGTCCATTCAGCCTTCAGCTTGAGCCTCATCAATTACAACTCAACACGAGACTTCTCGATACAGACGGTGATGAAATTACACGATCATTACAAATGATAGGAAAACATGTCCAAAAAAAATTATAAATTCAACAGTGCTGTAGAATTCTTGAGTCTGATCAGTCAGAAGGTATTGATTCATTTTCTATAATAGCTAAACTAAAAACTGATGCAAGTATCATGTCATACAGTAATTAATTAAAGAATATATATCATAATTGCCAAATTATTGTGGTTTAAGAGGAATAAACACTTCCGGTTGCATACTGTTATGAGAAATTAATTATTATTAATCATTTGTAAGGTTTTTATTGGATGTTCTGTCCATCTTAATGATTTCAGGGATGTTTACATTAGGTGTGTACATACTGATCCAAATACATAGTCCCAGCCTCTTGAGCACCATCTACATACATCTGCCCTAAAAGATTCTCCACACTGAACATGCAAGTCATGAACTAACAATGCCCAAAGGATTGTTAACGTACATCGTGATCAAGTCACGACTCCTTCATCTGGGTCGATTCTGGCTTGTGTCAGATGATGAAGGACGGTGCATTCACTGGTGGATTCATACTGTGTGACAGCGGGTATCCACTTCATTCAGCCATCCATGCAGTATCTGCATGTCCACCTTCTCATTTTTATATTTTCTCAAACTCTACGCAATGATAGAATGCTGCAGTATGCAGGATGAATATAATGAATTTCAAACCTTTCTCTGCTCTGTATGTCTCTATAGCAGCAGTGAAGAATATTTACACTAAGCATTATTTGAATATATGGATGGGTTTCGTGATGCAAGCTTCCTGACTGTTGGTGTAATTTGGCTGGATAGCAAGAATGTCAAACCTGAAACTTTTTTAGCCATTGACTCATCTCCTGTAACCCTCCACCCAAGGAATAAGGAGAATATGTGACCAAAATAAAAGTAAATTGGGTGCGAGAGAAGGAGGAAGAGCGTGAGAGGGTGAGAGTGAGCTAGTGTGTGGGGGTGTGTGAAGTGGATGTGTTACAGGGCTGGAGTCAGCGTGAGGAAGGAAAGACATGTTTACACAGAGTGTGTGTGTGTGTGTGTGTGTGTGTGAGTATGTGTGTGGGGAAGGGTTAATGCTGTCAGGAGCCGGCGACGATCCCAGATGGAAGACTTTTAGCCGCTGAACTTAATTGGCACGACATGGACCAGGCACCGTGCCAACCGACTCTACCCCTCTGCAGCTGCAAACAACACAGACGGAGACAGAGTGAGCTTTCATCTCATTCATCACATGCGTTCTTCATCCACTTATCCATTTGTTCCTCCGCTATGAGATGGACGAATGATTTCAGTTCAGTCATTTCCCAGCCACTACACACCTGATTCAACTCATCAGCTAATGGGGTGTTAGACAGCAGTGGAGGTAAACCGTTACGTCATGCGATGCTGTGACCCTCTTGGATCTGAATTGTCCACGTGTGCTGGAATGAAATATCAGCATCAGCTCGGGGCAGGGCTATTCATCTAAAATTTACAAAGGTCTCGTCACAAAATTCATTGCTTACAAATGTAAAGCAACTAACATGACTGTATGGCTGTAACAACAGATACCTTTTAACGCCTAAACATGAACGATTAGTTCCTGGCTATAAATAAGGCAATTTGAAGTGGTCTTTAGCCCTGTAGCTAGTAATGAATAATGTACATAAATGCATCTGATTGGATAAGCAGCAACAGAGGCTCTGCTACCAAAGCTGAGATAGCGCACATTTAGAAGTATCCTAAATTGTTAGACAGAGTTTGTTGTGATTGTTGCGGCCAAAAATGCTTGATTTTGCTCTGGTGTATTTTCAAACTCTCTGATGCAACTTTTGTGTGCTTTTTGCAGAAAACGATTTTAATTGTGAGGTCAGTACTTTCGTAATGATGTTTGTTGGTAAACGAGACTTTTTATCTGTACTCAAGTATCATGAATCGAAGAGGACTTGGGCTGAATACGCATTGTGATGACATCACATGATGCATCTTGACCCAAATCCATCCATCCATTCATCTTCTACCGCTTACTCCTTTTCAGGGTCACGGGGAACCTGGAGCCTATCCCAGGGAGCATCGGGCACAAGGCGGGGTACACACTGGACAGGGTGCCAATCCATCACAGGGCACAATCACATACACACACACACACCCATTCAAACACTACAGACACTTTAGACACGCCAATCAGCCTACCACGCATGTCTTTGGACTGGGGGAGGAAACTGGAGTACCTGGAGGAAACCCCCACAGCACAGGGAGAACATGCAATCTCCGCACACACAGGGCCACAGTGGGAATCGAACCCCCAACCCTAAGCCACCGTGCGTGACCCGAAAAATTTAACCAGAAAGTCCTGGAGGGACCAATTTAGATTTGTGACGTTCATCAATAAAGCCGGATGGTTTCAGTTGTTTTATCAACATTATTTCTGCAAAATGTTTGTCGCTGATTTTGTAGTATTTCTTTCCATCTTTCCAGCACTGTAACATTTGTAAACCTCATCATTAGCAACTTTTCCCCCATAGAATATTATCAGAGATTTCCAAAAAAATAATTGCTTAGCTCTGGTCACCACAAAAAATAAAAACAACAACAACAACAACAACAACCATACAGCAATGCTGCATGACAAAAAGGAGTTACTAGAAAGAGAAAATAATGAGCTTGGGTATGAGATTGAACTCCACAGTTCTCAACACTCACTAAGAGCGCTGAAACACTAAATAATTATCACCTCTAGCTATGTTATGACAATACCTCTAACTTTAATACATTTGAAGGTTACATTTGTAAACAGACTTGCTGAGAGCTGCATTTCTCAAAGCTGTGCATTAATGCAATACTGTACTAATATTACAGTGTATGAAGTAAGGGGAAAAAGCACAATGGTATGTGTACTTGACCTTGCATTCGATGTCTTACTTTGTTTCCTGTCTGTTTGCTCTTGTGGCCATATATTGTACAACTGCCATGAGCAATGATTTTTCTCTGCCTCGTTGTATGTCTCTCTCTGTCCATTCTCACTCCTGAACTAAAGCCCGGCTGTTTTCAAATCATTTAAACACCAGAACTCCCTCTGGACTCAGAAAAACACCGCATCTGGAACTTTTCAGCACTGACATCCTCCGTCTGCCCCTCAGCCAAGAGCCGTAGCCACCACTCTGTCTCTCTGTTTTCCCTTTCCTCCTTCATGTGCTTATCTTTCCTGAGCGTTTGCTGTTTTTGCCAAGCCTCTGCCACCACTGCATATTCATTTACACACACACACACACACACACACACACACACACACACACACACACACACACACTTACTACAACGGCTCACCAGAATTGCTGCCAGAGCAGTTATTTGAAAGAAGCAAATGTCCCACTGATTGTAGAAAAAACATAACAACTGAGGTTTATCTATAGGGCAGCAACCACACCAACTACCCCCCCCCCCCAACACACACACACTTTGTTATACGCACAAAACTCCTAAAATAGACAAGAGAAGCATTTCTGGTTTTGAAGAGCTGTTTTAATTCTACAGATGGCATTCAGACAGAGCTAAGTATGAAAAAAATCAATGATGTAAAAGGTAAAAGCAGGCCAGCAATCAAGAGTAAACAACCTGCTTTAGTAAACTGCCTTAATTACCACTCTTTCCTACTCTCCTTATCCATTTGAAATCCAGAGCAGTGTTTTTTTGTTTTGTTTCTTTGTAATACACTAAAAAGTAAGACACTACAGCCACGGGGGCATAAAAATTAAAAATCACATTGTTCATGTGTGGATTCACACAACTAACTCAGTTGCAAGAAATAAAGACACACCTCTACATGAGCTACGTTCCAGCTGTACATCATCATCTGGCTTAAAACTGTATTTGTGTAGTTGAGCTGCTGCTGATGTCTGTATGAGTAATGATTGCTGGGTATTGTTCAACCTAAAACAAGTGAGAAAAATATGTATACATATACAGTATTTCCATGAATTAATTAATTCGTTCATTCATTTATTCATTCATTCATACCACACACACACAGAGGTACCCAAGGCCGATGCCAGGAAGTTGAAGGATTGTATGGTGGATTTCTATTGTGTACACTGAGTATTGTAGTAAATCTCAAGAAGGCAACATGGTACATTAAGAGCCAGGGGTGTGTAATATTTTGAACAGGATGATCAGTATAAATTGTTATTATTTTGTCTTCTGGGATACATAAATATAGTATGCTGCTTCTGAAGGGCAATATTAAATAATTAAATATCTTTAAACAAAATTATAACAGTTTACAAAGATCATCCTGTTCAAAATTTTACACCCCCTGCATCGTGTTGCGTTCTCGAGCATCAGTGAATGTTTGCACCTTATGTTATAGTTGTGTATAAATCTCTCAGTTGTCCTCAGTGAGAAAAGACGGATCTCAACATCACATAGCCGCTGTTGGAAAGGGCTCAAATATGCAGAAGATGCTGGAAAAGCAAATAATGTGCAGGATTTATCTGAAGAACAGTGGGCAATTTAACTGCTCAGGACAAACAAGGGACTCATGAGCAACCATCACAAAACATAAATACTATCATGGATCATCCAGGTAAGTGGTTCATTTGTGTAAATTCAGTTATTATTGTGTCTTGTGGACTAGATGTAAACATCTGTTATGTGAAATAGCTTATTCAGGGCAGGAATAAATAAACAACAAAATGCAATTTTTACAATCCCTCCTTTTTTCCTTTTTAATTATTAACATTTCGCAGAGTCTGCAACATATGTAAACTTATGACCTCAACAGTATAGTGCTCCGGAATACATAACATGACAAATAACAAACGGGAACTGCGGTATTAAACGCTGACACAAGTTTGTGTCTCTCTTACCTAATTAGCTTTCTTTGTCAGTTACTGTTCCAGTTCAGTTCATTCATCCAGGTAGATATATAGAATCCAGTGTTTAGTATTCAGAGGGTCGCAAAGACAAATTTAAATGATGGATCTGTACTGATAGATACAAGTAAAGGTTGTCTTGACCTCACATCCATGACAAAAGAGTGACTAGACTACTTGACCTCTAATAAGAAAAGATATTTGTCAAAAACATGGTACCAAATTATGCTGAAAGCAAGAGCAAACAATGCTAGGCTCACAATGCTATGCCCTCCAAAACCCAGTCCTATTTCCATGCACACCTTTGTCAGTCACTCTCTCTACTTAAAGCCTTTTCTGAGTCATTGGATCAGCTTAGAAATCTGAATTTGAGTTTGTTCTTCCTTAGTGATCAGGTCAAGACTAACTATAACATTACAAACATGAAAAATCAGCCCATACCCCCTTGTATAAATGTGTCATCTGCCAGAATTTGCTACTGCAACACAATTAGGATATTTAGCGTTTATTCAAACAAATAAAGAATGAAAGAAAGAAAGAAAAACAGACAACATTGGATTTGGGTTAAGGTGTAGGTATAGCATTATTTTGCTATTTATACATATCATTGTGAATGTGGGAGGATGAGAAAGTCAAGAAAGAGCAGATGAGGGAAGCAAAACAAGTCAGGAAAGACGACTCTCATGACACAGACAAAAAACAGAATCCGCATGCACGACAGATGTGTGCTTTCAAATCCAATCAAGAATATTCCTCATTGCACTGTTACTACAGTGTGTGAGGGATACTCACACACAATTGACCATATGAAGGTGTTGGATTTAGAGGATGTTACAGGCAGAGGTGCACACAGTTCTCACAGTCGCTCTACCAAACACCCACACAAGCTGAACTGCAATGCAAATCAAATCACAAAATCACCTCAGGTGAAAACCATGAACAGTGAAAATCTCCAGCTCAGCTCAACAAGAATAGTCCTGGAACTGGAGCAAATGTCTAGCAAATAGCTTCGTCCAGCTCTCATTAGTGTAAACTGCAGAAAATTGGACCTTCGGTGCATATTCCTATGACTAACAGGGAGCTCACACTTTTTAAGCAAAACTACCACAAGACCTAGTTGGATATAAACAGAATAAGAAGGCATTGGTACACAGTGAAAAGCTAACAGAGCTATGGATATTCCAGCCATGCACACACACACACACACACACACACACACACACACACACACACGTGCACAAGCAAACACAGAACAATACTACAAATACAAATATGTAATTTGTCAGATAATTCAAGGCATGCAATTGTGGTCAAATTACTCCCTCTAGAGCAGCATGCTGTTTGTGGTGCGATGATTTTCCACGACTGAGTTCTGTAGCCTGTAAGTACGAAATACATCAACAATCCCCCCAAAAATGCAACAGCAAATCAGACAACGCAACAACACAACTAAAAACACCACAGCAAATCAGACAACGCAACAACACAACTAAAAACACCACAGCAAATCAGACAACGCAACAACACAACTAAAAACACCACAGCAAATCAGACAACGCAACAACACAACTAAGAACACCACAGTGTCACATATCAAGAAACTCTGGACTCCAGTTCCCATCAGCGACTGGACTGCACTACCTGTCACATGACCACCTGCAGCTGATTCACGTTTTTGTTAATGAGCACTCGTATGTATATATAGTCATTGTCTGCACTGTTTCCTTGTGTTTCGTTGTCTTAGACTTTTCTCATCCATGTCTCTATGTTTTGTTTCATGCCTCAGTGTTATGCCAAGTTGTCTTAATGTCTGTGTTTTGTAGAACGTTTGATTTAAATAAATGTTTATATCTGCACTTGCTTCTGCCTCAACCTCGATTTGTGACACAGCAAATCAGGCAATGGAACAACATAAATAAAAACACCACAGCAAATCAGACAATACAACAACACAACTAAGAACACAACAGCAAATCAGACAACACAACAACTGCAGTGCAAATCAAATCACACACACATTCAAGTAGCTGTAAATACATATGCTTTGGTCAGAGGAAAACCACCTCTGCAACACCCCGAGGCTCTGAAAAGTTGAAAAACAAATGTGGTCCACCAACATCCAACTTATCAGGACAAGTAGGTATTTCTGTTTGCCTATAAATTATATTATTTGTCAATTTCTTGTCTAGCATTTAGGTGTGAATGCACTCACTGTTTATACCTTTATACTCATATGTACTCAGATTGAGGCATATTTACTCAAAGGCACTCATACTGCACCTGAATGGGCATTCTGTGCATAAAAGTACTGTAGCTTTGTGATCACAACCTTTCAGCTAATAAACATTATGAAAACTGTACAGGTATGTGTATGATGAAAAATTCCTCTACAGAATATAGTCATAATACTGTAGCTCATGCTGTAGCTACACCCCATGGCAAATGTTGGCTTTTTTGACATATTTGGACACGCAAACATTCTATCCTCTTATACACAGTGCCTATTAATGAAGGTGATGCACTCTATCAAATGACACATAAAATGGACATTTTGTAGAATTTTCACAATTTAAATGAACAAAATCAGATCAGTCACATGGAAAAAGTAAGTACACCCCTACATTTATCACACCTTCAAATCCATAAAATTAGAATCAGGTGTTGAAGATTGGGTGCCAGTGATTAGAATCTGCTTAGGGAGTGAAGGTGGATCCTGTCTTATTTATATCCCTCTCATATCTAATGTCTGATGTCTGGTGTTCCCTTTGTTATTGAGGTGTGTGATGTCATCATGCCGAGATCTAAAGAGTTCTATAAGGCCTTCAGAAAAAAGGTTGTATCTGGCATGGGATTTAAAAAGATCTCAGAATTATTTGAAATTCATCATTCCACTGTAAGGAAAACCATCTACAAATGGCGCAGATTTCAAACGACTGCCAATTTGTTCAGGACTGGCTGTCCCAGAAAATTCAGCTCAAGAGCAAAAACAAGTCTCCAAGAAACCCAAAATTTTATCCCAGGATCTGCTAGTAAGTCTTGCAACTGATGGTGTCAAAGTGTGTACTTCTACAATCAGAAAGAGACTACAATCAAAAAAAGGCTTTCCTGTCTAAAAAGAACATTAAAGCAAGACTACAGTTTGCCAATGAGCATATAGGCAAAGACAAGGCCTTTTTGAATAATGTGCTCTGGACAGACAAATCAAAGATAGAGTTGTTTGGCCAGTAACACCAGATATGTTTAGTGCAGATCAAAGACAGCTTTTCAGGAGAAGCACCTCATACCAACTGTGAAGCACAGTGGTGGAAATGTTATGGATTGAGGTTGCTTCACTGCCTCAGGGACTGGACAGCTTGCATTCATTGATTCAACTATGAATTCTGCATCATATCAAAGAGTGCTTGAAGATAATGTGAGGTCATCTGTCTGAAAGTTGAAGTTGAACCAAAAGTGGATCTTTCTACGGCATAATGATCCTAAGCACACTACAATCCACCATGGAACGACTCAAAAAGAAGAAATGGAGGCTTATTTGAGGTGGTTTGAAATGGGCAGTACATGCAAGAAAACACTTAAACATCTTGCAACTGAAAGAATATTGCATGGAAACGTGGTCAAAAATTCCAGCAAGCTGATGTCAGAGACTGGTGGACAATTATGCAAAACACCTACAAGAAGTTATTTCTGCTAAAGGGGGCAATAGTAACTTCTGAGTCCATGTGTCCACATCTTTTGATATTTCTGTTGAACAAATGTTTGAAAAAGGCAAATTTTCCTTGAGATTTTGTTCAAGTACATCAACTTTATTAATAGACACTGTTTCAAATAGGATCAAATGTTTGCTTGTCTATATACGTCAAAAAGCCAACAATTTTTCCACATGCTTCTACATGTACAGATAGTAGCATTGTGGTACATTCCTAATCAGAATAATGAACGATCCAATTTCTACATTGCTTTTACACCTGGAATTTTTATGCAGTTATGTAGTCTGCATTCTCAATTTCTCTTCCCAAATTTGCAAATATGCCATGGAAGGTTTAGAAAGTTTTATGCTGGGTGGCAATGGGGTGAGAGAGAATTTTGGCAGGTTGGTATGTTCATGCATGAAGAAGGTATTGACATTTTCCATATGGTTGTTATATTGAAGTCATTCTTATGTGCGTGTATGTGTATGTGTGTTTGTGTCAGCAGTTTCATTCCCAAGACAAATTTCACTTCCAGGAAAATCTATCAACCCAGTATGTCACTGTATACACCCATTGTTGTTTGAAAACCAAACAAACAACACAGCAACCAACCTGTTTGCGTCTCCTTAAAATTAACCCTGACGTGAAAAACCTGACAACCCGTTGCTGGTCCTATTGTGCACAGTCACTAAGATCATTATTATCCTTACCAATCCTAATAAGACAAAATAGTTTGTCTGTACTTTTCCGTTAAAATACCTGCTTTTACACATCATCTGAATTTTTACTATGTCACTGTAGGAAAATGAATAATAATCAATAATATCATGTTGTGCTTTACCTTCCACAAACTGCACCCCAGACAGAAAAATGTTACATTACAGAAGAAAAATGTGTTTTGATTTCCATTTCAAGTTATTTTCAGCTAACTGGTTGCTGGTTAATTCAAACCAACTGAGTGTGCGGTTATCATTTAACTACGTTTGAACTACAGTACATATGTAATACTGTAAATCCATAATATGGAATTAAATCCAGTATACATTAATTGCTCACTCATTTGTGTAATATGGATGTCTGCATATTTCAGTTGTTTTCACAGTATAGTTAAATTACATTTAATAAAGTTTTGTGACATATTTTAGGTACTGCAGAAGTCGAGTGGCAGCTGCAGTGGCAAGCATTATGCTTATTATGTATGAGGGAATGTCGAAACAGGCTCCAGGGACAAGAATTATCCGTTTTTTGCAGGCTATTTGCTATGAATTTTTTGAATAATTTGATGGCATTGTCTCCTGTGGGCTGAAATATTTCTTACTAATCTCAGCCTAATGCAAACACACCACAGAGTGGCAGATGCCTACCTTGAAATAAGCCTTGTCAACCCAATTGCCAATTGCCAAGTCTGACATCAAATTAAAGCGCTTTGAGAAAGTCAAAATCCACCCTCAGTGGGTTACATATCAATATTTATAATTAATATGGGATAATCAGTGGCATTCAGAGTTTATTTTATGATTTTTTCCTAAACTTTTTTAATGTTCTGTGTTCAGCAAGATGACCTGATTAAATCTCTACGTAGAGTGATGCAGCAGCGCTTTAGTTATTTAGTCTGTCCAGTTCTCTCACCTCCTGACCTGTACACTATAAACAGATCAGGTTCAAAGCTAATAATAACGTTCATGCTAATACTGCCATCAACGCCATCACACTCGTCATCTCGTACATCGCTGACTAGTCCAGCTGAGCCACTTCTGTAACTCAATGCAACTGCATTGTGGAACTTTGAGTCCAACTTTTGCCGTCTTTTTTCTATATGCTGGACATTTCATTACTATGAATTTGAATGTCACTGAAATCCCTAATGATTGAGATTGCTGAAATTGTTTCCCTAGTTAAATGTGATTGTAACTGTGGTGACAATGTCCCCCTGTGACGTCACACAGCAGCACACAGCCACTGACTTCTCACAGGAATAATGAAAATACAGCACCAACAAACAAATTATCACCAGAACCATTAAAGTGCATCACAAATGTTTGAATATAAGCATATCTTATGTGTTTCAGGGAGGAGTTTTCCTTTAATAAATCATATCTAGCTCATGTTGATTCAACTGATCATTGTAGTGCTGTAAGTATTTAAACCAAATCCATTGAGTATCAGGAACTATAGAGTAATTATGAAGCCAGGACATTATCTCACCATTTGTTAACTAAGGAACAAATCACATATTCTGGAAAGGCAACCTTGCGCTATACATCATCTCCATAAAACACCTTCATGTCACAATACGATCCTGACAACCCACGAAGATGATCTGCCTGATCTGATCAAATTCGGTTCCTGGGAAAATCTTTTTTTTTTTATGTGGCACAAATATCCCTGCTGGAAAAAAATCCCAATAGAAACCATCACAGAAATTCTAATGGTTTCCACTACAAATACCAATACAGACCAACAGCTGCTAACCATTAAAAACCATTACCGAATGGTTTTCATTAGGTAGCAGGATGTAGGTCCTTAATGGTATCCACTAGACATAACATACAAATAGAAGGCAACAAATTACCAGTAGAGGCCTACAGGGACCATTACAGTTCCCATTAAAACCAATATAATTCCCATTATAACCATTGAAACCATTACAAATTCTATGAGGGTTTCTATTGGGTTTTTTTCCCCCCAGCAGGGATGTTAAGAGACTAAAACAGAGACCAAAACTGAGTCGTTTTAAAATGGTCCTGAATGGATAACAGGCATGATAGGCTAGACAGCAAGAAATATTTAAAAAGGAATGATCTGCAATACAGAAGGAATATTTTGTGATTTGGGTTAATTGTTGAAAAGGAAAATAATATCCCAGCAGGCACCGTTTCGCAGTTTGTCTTCACTGAGCAGAGGTAAGCCTGAAATTAACAGCGGAATTTATCGAGCATTTATGTGGCGTGACTGACAGCGGGGTTTAGGAGGGAGAATTGTGTGTGTGTGTGTGTGTGTGTGTGTGTGTGTGTGTGTGTGTGTGTGTGTGTGTGTTGAAATAATTGAAACTTCAATGCCCACAATCCCCACAGACTGCACACCACCCCTCTCCATCGTCCGCAGCCAGTCAATAGCCTCAAGCGCTACTATTAGTCGGTTTCACCAGCCTACGTCAGGACCCAACGTGGGATCTTCTCGTGTTCATTGGCTGGAACGTATGAGTCCCTGCAACCAATCAAAGCAGCGAAAGAGAGCTCTTTGCCTTCGCGAGCGTTTAAGGTGGACTTGGAACATAGCTGAAATGGAGAGGGTTACTCTGAGGTGATTTGTTGTAGTAATTAATATATGATTAAAATGGATAATAGCACCTTTTTGTCATTTTAAAAAAGACGTGTGCGTTTAGAAAAGTTTTTCAGCCATGAAAACGTTTTGTGTGTGTTCAGCATGTTATTAGCGTAGAATAAACAGGCGAGTTAGCCCAAAATGTAGTCAACTAATCGATTATAGAGGTGACGTTAGCATGAGATGTTCACCTGACTTCACTCTCTCACTACATTTACATGGACAACAATAATCCGATATTAACCCGATTATATACTATATTCTGATTAAGGAACTACCATGTAAACAGCGATTTCTGATTACCTTAATCCGACTAAAGTCACACTTGTTAATCGATCTATGTTCTCCATCCATCCATCTTCTACTGCTTACTCCTTCAGGGTCGCGGGGAACCTGGAGCCTATCCCAGGGAACATCGGACACGAGGCGGGGTACACCCTGGACAGGGTGTCTGTCCATCACAGGGCACAATCACATACACACTCACACACCTATTCATACACTACGGACACTTTAGACACACCAATCAGTCTACCACGCAGGTCTTTGGACTGAGGAGGATGTAAAACGGGAACGTGAAAGGAGTATTCTAAAAGCAACTCATGTAAACACCTTAATCAGAATATTGTCTTATTCAGAATAAGGTCAATAATTAGATTACCGCTGTCCATGTAAACGTAGTCCATGTTAACGGACTGACTGTGAGTGGGTCACACAAGTTCTTGAGAGTCCATGTTTGCGCTAAGGTTGTTTATGTAGGGTACAACAGCTGATTAAATCTATTTTGTGTCATTTGTAGATCTTTCTGTGAGTGTATAGGTGACACACTTTCCATCTTTTGAGCATCATATTCTGTTTACTTTGTGTCTGCAATTTGAGTCACATCACACCAGCAAAAAAGACACCGCAGTTTCACATGTGAGCAGATATTCAGTGCCCCGATTAACAGTACCTGAACACGGTACTATGTTTCAGCGCTTTTACTGTTTCCATTCTCATCAAGTGAGATGGCGTAAAGAACAGCTGTCTCTGCAGAGCTGTGAAGGACAGTCAGGGTGATGCTGTGGAAAAACGAACAGTATAATAATCACACCACGCAGTCTTTGGTACGTTGTGTAATCTGCTTTCAACAAAACTTTTTTAAAAATCTGAAAATTAATGCCATCAAACCCCACAGCACCTCTGTATTAAAGTATTAAAGCATTTATTTGGAAACAGCTGGAAGATTATTAAACGAGAGTGCTATTCGTTATTTGATGCTCCAGAAGATGCTCCGCACCATTTCACACAGATATTTACACATGCAATGTCTCATCACAACACTTACGTTGGTTGTTGTTGTTTTTTGCTTGGAAAATATCTAATAGGTTTCGCATACGATCGTTTTACCACCAACAATATGCTGGAAACAGATACAAATGCTATATAGGGACACTATAATTTAAATTGTGAAAATTACTACCAAATGTCAATTTTACATGTCATTTGATAGATTGTATCAACTCTATTAATATATATATATATATATATATATATATATATATATATATATATATATATATATATATATATATATATATATATATATTGCATCCATTTGGGACTTCACAATGCTTTAACTGTTTTTATTTGCCCAGTGATGTGACCCCTGACAGAATAACACGTGGGAAGCACAGGAGCTTGGAGGGTCCTTCCACAATACCTGCCTTCTCTTAGTTCAGGGTGGCTGTTTGAACCCTGCTGCGGTGGTAATTATCCCGCCCCATCAGCGAGAGGAACGGGGAGGCTTGTGTGAATAATTACCTGCCTAATCCTCACTATTAGGTAACACTGATTAGGACAATACCTGACCTGGTTAAGTGTTGTGGATGGTGGAATGACTGACGGGAATACGCCTCAGGGAGAAATGGGTTGCGGTGGAGGAAGAGAGCATGCACAAAGGAGAATAAAGGCAGGAGTCAGGCTTGCATGAATGGTGTAGATAGAGTGATGTGGTACTGACGAAGAGACATACACAGGACATTTTGGGGATGGTGTGATAAAGCAATATGATGAGTTTATGGATTTGAGAGCATGCTGATGGTGAATATCACATGACTCGCGGTCATGAGTGTTGCAATCATGACTGGAGTCATTAAGGTACAAGTTATTTCTCAAAGGGCCAGTAAATGTTCATCTATCACAAACAGACAGTAGACGTGTGGATGCGCGCACAGAACACTTAAGCAGAATTGGTTGCAAATTGAATCATATTTCATCTGTCTGTCTTCCATTCAGTCTCTTGTTGTCTCTGTCTACTTTCCCTCTCTGGCTCGGTTTCTTTTTGCATTTCCTCTCTTTCTCAGTTAGCACAGACTGACTTGAGATGACCATGCATGACCATTATTGAACCTGGGTGACTTTAACCGGATTGTAAAGATGAGTTTTTTTGAATCCACTATAAACCAGTTGTAGATTACTTTCATTTGGCCTCTTAAATATACATCGTGTATATCACCACAATAGTCTTTTCTAAATATTATTAAAGGTGAGTGTTATTAGCTTTCAGGATTATATCAACTATCAGTGTTGAATATTGTTTCTGTTTTCAGATTGTCCTCTGACATAAAATACATGACCATATATTATAAATCTTGTATTTTCTGTTTCTTGTGGCTGCTCCCAGTTCAGGGTCACCACAACAGATCACTTGTCTGCATATTGATTCTGGCACAACCCTCCCTATTTTCTGGGCTCGAGAGTGCACTGGATCATGCAGCCGTCCAGTGAACGGGATTAGATCCCTGACCGAATTGAACCTGGGCGGTGGCGGGTAGCCATTCTAATGTAATAATTAGAATAACTATTTATAATGTGTTATTTAAAAAAAGAACAGAAAAATGATATGTTTTATAAAGGGGGTTAATGGTTGCTTAGTGGTTAACATATTCTCCTCACACCTCCAGTGTTGGGGGTTCGATTCCCACCTCTGCCAGGTGTGCATGGAGGTTGCATCTTCTCCCCGTGCTTTGGGGGTTTCCTCCGGGTACGCCGGTTTCCTCCCCCAGTCCAAAGACATGTTGTAGGATGATTGGCATTTCCAAATCGTCCGTAGTGTGCGAGTGTACCCTGTGATGGGTCGGCACCCTGTCCAAGGTGTCCCTCACCTTGTGTCCCCCAGGATAGGCTTCAGGCTCCCCCTGCTCCTGTGTAAGATAAACATGGAAGATGGATGGATGTTTTTTTTTAAACGAAGGCCAAGTAACATCTGTCCACATATACACACATAAAAATACCAGAATCTCTTGAGTATCCATGACGATAGAATTTGGAAATATCTCTGTCCTCCTCCTATTTCAAAACTGTTAGTAACCTTGGTTGTGTTCTTCATGGAAAAGAATGAGTGTGATTTCATGATATGTCTCGATTCGTGTCACTGATTATTTGTCGGTAGACAAACCTGTCAAAATAAATAACTTTTGTTTCATTGCTACCAACAACTACAGTAAGTTAGCTTGCTTGTAAGTTAGTAAGTTAGTTATTGTTTAAAAAGATGTCAGTAATTAATCCATGTAACACACAAATGTACCACTGTCTTGGTCACATAGTCTAATAAGAGTCTCTCTCTCCCTCTCTCTATTTTGTTCCTTCAGACTTTATCAGTAAAACTTGCGATTAATCTCTCTCTCTCTCTCTCCCTCTCTCTCTCTCTCTCTCTCTCTCTCTCTCAGAGCTATCTCCACCGTGCCACCTTAACTGCAGCTTGAGCAGGCTGTTCGTGTTTGTGTTGAAGCCAACAGGCACAATATATTACAGTCTAGGACTCGCTGCTGAAAAGCCTGCTGGATCTTCCAGTGACCTGCTGTTCTTTCCTGCTTTCCTGTGTTTTTTCCCCCCTCTCTCTTCCCCCCTCTAGAATTAGATTAAAAACAAAGCTCTGTCTCCCATCCTTGTTGTTTTATTTTGTGTGTGTGTGTGTGACTCTCTCCCCTTTCCTTTTACACTCTCAGTCTGGCTTGGGGGGGAACCCCCCCCAACCCCCCCATCTCCCTTTAGTTTGTCTCTCTGTGTTCCAAGAGGAAGTCGCTTTGGCTTGATTCGGATGGAGGTGTGTGTTTGTTTTTGGACCTTGTTGGTGTGCTGTGAGGAAGGACAGACCAGGGACAGTCGGATGTGACTGCGGCTTCAGTCGGACTGATCAGATCAGGAGACAGGAGGACAGCTGACAGTGTGACTTGGACTCCTTGGAGGAGGAAAGGTGGAGGAAAAAGTCAGCAAGCGGGGACTTTCAGGAATTCATTTCGCATCAGCTCTTGTTGGATGCGCTCGAGTTTGCCCAGACTCAGAGGCTGAAGCCGGGTTCCCAACTCTGGATCCTGGGCTCCATCCCCGCTAAAACCCCCCCTCTACCTCACCTTTACAGGAGTACGAAGAGCTCAGGGAGACCCACTACCCATCAGACCCCTAACAAGCGTCCCTGCACTGACCATGTACCCACAGGGTAGACATCCGGTAAGTGCATCACACTCCTTCTGCTTTCATCTTCCTTCTCTCTCCCTCTCTCAGTCTCTGTTGATCTTCCTCGATCCCTTCTCTCTTTCAGCAATACACATATGCACATGCACCTCTCTCCAGTTCAGTGAGAGTAAGCTGTGAGAGCAGGAAGGACATGGATGAAACAGTTGCTGAGAGAGATGTCTCTCTTCAGAGGCTTTCAATCACACACACACACACACACACACACACACACACACACACACACACACACACACACACACACACAAAGCCCCTCAGCTGCATCCAGGTGTTCTCAGTAGCCAGTTTATTTTAAGTTGTGTGGGTGGAATTGCACTGTGTGTGTGTGTGTGTGTGTGTGTGTGTGTGCGTTATACGTTGTATAATAAGCTTCTGGCTTGTTGCACACTTGAGTTCATGGAAAGGAGGACCAGTCACTGTGAGCTGGCTTGTTATCAGGTAGGTGTTGAAAGCATACGGGTCAGTGGCCTGTTTGATGTGTTCCCGCTAGAGACCACTGAGAGACCGCATCTCAGCTGGCGTGAAATGATTACCCCGGCTCAGCCTTGATTAAAATATCTCTCCATGCGACCCTACTATACTGTAACACTGCCTAACCATCATACCCATCATGCTGCTGTATCACTGGAGTTACAGCCATCGAGAGCTTTCTCCACAAGGAACCAACTCAGAGGGCGGTTATAGCAGGTGTTTCTTTCTTTCTTTCTTTCTTTAGCTTTTTTTACATCTCACTTACAGCACAGAAAATGCGAACGATTAACGTGATCGAGTGTATACGTTTATGCCCTTCCATGTTGGAGAATGTGTCGAGAAACGGTTCATACCGTTTGGGATCTCCGGCATGTATTTGTAACATGTTTCCCAGCGCTGCTGAGTTGCCGAACAGACGACAGAAGCAATTACAGGGAAGTAAATCCTTCAGAAACTCTGCAGCTTCTCATCACTATCAGCTCAGTTCCTAGAGAGGCAGATCTTGCAGATCGTAGACATCACTAAATCGTGTCAGTGCCAGCCTCTGTTTGTTCTGTTCCTATGCGTGTGCGATGGGTTAAGACCTGCTGTACAAGGCAAACAGTGCCAGGAAGAGTGGTAGTGATCGTCGACACCACTGAGTCTTTCAGGGTTGGTGTTAGGGATGATACTTGATGTTATATTGCGATGAATTATGCCACACTTAACATTAGCAGTACTTTTGTAGCGGCCGGCAACTTCACTGTTACAGAAACAAGTAGATGATCAAATTTTTTTTTGCTGTTGTATAGAATATCATTGAAACAGATTTTGACTGTTTTTTAAAAATCTTCTGCTAGCACTTGTTAGGAAGCATAAAGACCAATAAACTTGTCAGGATTCGTGAAAAAGCCTTCCAATATTGTGCTATGATATTTTGCCAAATCATCCATCCCTTGGTGTTGGGATGAAACGGGATGATTATAAGCCTTACTCTACCATGAGGAGTCATCGCAAGCGTTGGAAAGTTCACAGACCGTTTGATTTTAGGCTCATAATTTTATATTTGTATATAATTTTGGTACGACGTGTCGAGACAGTAATTTCCTATGTGCACACATTATTTTATGGTAAGTAAACATAACGGTATAATGTAAGATTTCCGTTTCAACAAAAGTGCCACTTATTTATTAAGTGCTGTTTAGGTAAATACAAATTTACAAGACAGTTATACAGTGTGATCTTTCGGTATGCTAACCGAACCAAGAATGGCAATCCGAAAAGTTCACTTGTTTGTTTGTTTGTTTGTTTGTATGTATGTTTTTCAAGGCCCATCACCAACGTACCTCAACTTTCCTGCATTTACAAAACGTAAACTTTGACACTCACTTGGTGTCCAGACCACATAGAGGTGACGTCAGATCATTTGAGTTTAGATTCACATTAAGAGAGCACAGTGTAATGTATGCGAGGTTGCTTCTACACAGTAAACACACTGGGACACACACTTCCATGGGTCAAATGGTGCAAGCCGTTAGTAACGTGAGATAGCTCTTCAGATGAAAGCTGAAGACTTATTTGGGATAAACAGTGCACACCTTTCATGAGAGAGTAGGTAATCTTATACATTAAGTAATGGGAGTTTAGTAGTGTGAACACATGAGGATTATATATAGGTATGTGAATCCCCTGCAGGTTGCTCTAGAGCAGCTTGCATTTGAAGGGAAGGATTGTGTGTGTGTGTGTGTGTGTGTGTTTGGGAAAATTATGTGCTGTATTGCGTGTGCATTTATGCAGAGCTGGTCCCTACCCTGTGTATGTATATACAAACCTGTGGCAAATTAAAAGGAAGAACCAGAAGCTCTGTTGTGCTGTGCACAGCATTTGTTTATTTCGCTGTCATGGTTTGGGTCATTTCTGAATGGGAGTAGTCTCTTTCGGATGGACTCCTCCCCCATACACAGGACTCAATGACTCACTGTATAGTCTGATGAGGATGAAAATGATTCACACTCACCAGATCTTAACCCAGTCGAGATTTTGGAGTGATGTGTTTTATCAAACACCATCATCAAAGCAGCAACTGAAGGAGAATCTTCTGGAAGAACGGTTCTCGAGACTCGCGTCATCATACACGAAATATTAGCAGTGCTCACTAAGCACCGCCTCTGTCTGGGGGAGTGATAGAAAGCTCCCTTATGTGCGTCCTAAAATATTGCACCAGCTAGAAATTGGGGCAGATTTAAAAGAAGAGGATCAAAATAAGAGGCAGAAAGAGCATCTAGGCCTGAGTATGTGTGCACCTTGTCTGATCACAACATCTGCACATCATCACGTGTGCCTAATAACTCAGAGAGTTGGGCATTGGTACCTGGGCCAGACTGGTATCGTATTGGATTGGGATTTTGTATATGTTTAACCTGTATGAATTTAACTGACAACACAGATCATGAACATAAACATAGGACACAAATTGCACGATGCCCTTAAGCCTCTAAGTTAGCTCGGTTACTAAGAGGATGTTGGGTATTGACTGATACTGACATCAATATTGTTGAAAATATGTAAAGAGATCATGCATCCCTAGCAGTTTTCATCAATCCTGCTTTTTATTGAAAAGATCTGCTGTAATTTATGCACGTCTGTGTGTGTGTGTGTGTGTGTGTGTGTGGGAGACAGACATTTTTTCTCGCACTAATCAGGTGGCCAAGGGAAGCATCTATGCCAAATATCCAACCCCAGGCCTCACACATGCTCACTTAGCTAGGAGCTGCTCATTTTGGCACATGCTCTCCTTCCCGCCCTTCCATTGTTCCATTCTGCCTGTAGATTTTGAGCAATGCACCTCCATAACACTGCAGGATTTTGGAGACTAAACAGGTTACATTCAGTTATGGCTTTCCCTTCTAATCTAATGTTTTCATCAGCCAAAGTAAAGCCGTCGAGGTGAGAGAAGTGAGCTGAGAATGGTTTTGGAAAGGCACCAGGTTGTTTTTCCCCTGCCAGTGTGCATTTTCTAATCCAGTGTTGGATTCACAGCTTTGGGTCGACCCCGCGAAGAGAGACTGAGCATGCTGTGCTGAAGCCATGTTGTAGGCGAGTCACTGAGCTTGTAGACTCTGGAGTGTTAAATGAGGTTTAAGATGGAGTAGAAAAGCTATTGCATAGCAGCTGCTGGGACACGGGTTTGTGCTGGGAGATAGAGGCTGGCATGCAGAATCCAGCTGTTGTTCTTACCTTGATGGAGTGTTTTCCTAGTGGGCATAAACTAGGAGCCGGATCTGCCTTGCAGGGTTTAGCAATGGTTAGAGAGTGGAGGAGGGTTCAAGCAGTGTGGAAAGCATGTGCATGGATCACAGCTATACTCCCTATCCCTCCACACTCTGGCTCTCCTCATCTCTGCTTTTTTTGCTAAATATTTCACCAGCCGATAATTATTTCATGGCCCTTGCCGTCTCCTGACTATTTTGGAAGAGGCAGTGATGCAACTGGCACAGACGCTTCAGAAATAGTGCAGTCTCTCTTCACCACACAGCCTGAACTCTGGAACTGCAGTTAGCTCAAACACTCACACACAGAATGATCAGATGTCCGGGAACATCAGAGGAAGGGTTCGGACCTCACCGCTGCTAGGGGACCTTGTTGATAGAGCTATGTTGATCTCTCTGTATTTCTTTCACCGTTAATTCAAATTATATCAGCTGATCAAAAAAAGAGCTTATATTGAGATTCCACTAGATTCCAAGCACCAGTACTTTCCCTTGAAAATGTTCTATAGGTAAAGCACCAGGCCTCATTTCTTTTGTACCTTAAGGCCTAGTTGCACTAGCTGTTTGTCAGAATTTATGTATTTTTTTTATAGAACGGCATCGCAAATATATTTTGTGAGCAAAACCTCACAGTGAGTTAGTGCTGCACGATTATGGCCAAAATGATAATCACGATTATTCATTGATTTTAGGGACAACATATTTTTATTGCACGTTCACCTTTAAATAAACAGACCGCTGCTTTCACCTCCATGTCGTGCTACATTCCTGGTAATGTACAAATCAAATTAGACTGGTCCTTAAAGTGCATCATCTCGTAGAAGCAAAATATAAATAAAATTGTACCCAAAATATAGGATAAGTAAAAATAAAAATGTCCTCAACCAAATGAAAATATGCAATCCAATATAACAATGTGCAACCAAATGAAAACAGTTCAGGCGAATGCAGAAAAGGCAATAACAGTGTTTACAGGAGGAGAGACGCAGACAAATCCCTCAATAGAGAGGTGCAGGGACGACGTCATTTTGTACCGGAACCCGGAAGTTAACCATGACACCGGTTCCCTCGACAAAAACCCAATATGATTTTCATATAGATTTATGATCAACAAAAATTTACAATACTAACACGTTCTGTCCAGCAAGATAAATTTCACAAATGAACACAACTTTTATGTTAATAAAAGCCTAAATACAACCATCAGAAATAAACAGCTAATACCGATTTACTCTGTGGATGGATCTTCATCCACTTTTTTTTCTTTGAGAATTGTGCACAACACACCTGAACCAGTTTATCTGTGAAGAATTTTCCTGTTCACCGTGATGACGTTTAATGCCCCGTGATGACGTGTAGTCCCGTTTAGCAACGTTAGTCACATGATTTCCCCTCGCGCTAGCGCTGGAGCTCGCAGCGCGCTCTTTTAGTGACATTGACTTTGTTTACTGTCTAGATGTGCTTTTGTTATGATCTCTGCCCCTGTATTGTCATTGGTTGTTCCCTTACGTGTCATCATTAGTCTCAGCTGTTTTGTGTTCACCCTTAATTACGTTTGTCATTTAAACCCCTCATGTCTCTTTGTTCGACGCAAAGCATTGCGTGACTTTTCCACGTACCAAGCTTTGTTTATAGTTTTGGTCCTGTTCTTGACCTCGTTGTTTGATTCTTGTTTAGTCTTGTTTATGCCTGTTTGCCAATTGCCTGATTTTTTGCTTGTTTTTAACCACGCTATTGTCTCACATTTTGGATTTGTCTGCCTCTCTTCAATAAAGCTCTTATATGCACTTGCATCTGTCCTAAAACCTCATTACATGACAATTATCAACCGCCTTTTTCAATACACGTAAAACTTAAAAAAAAAAAAACAGTGAGTGGGGTTTTACCGGCGTATTTTATGTCGTAGAATAAAACATTAAAATATTTTGAGCTTGTGTTTCCAGACCTAATGTCAGGCTTTTAACCAAAATCCCATTCAAAAAACCCATTGACTTTGGGCTGGAACCGGAAGAGCTAAAATTCTAACTTGTTCCCAGGTTTTGGCGTCATCCCTGGTGATTGGCTGTGAGTTTAAGAAGTGCTTGATTTGATATGCAGTGGAGTTTTCTATGAGTGGAGAACCAACTTCAAACATCAATATCGCAGTCGATCATGTTCACGTAATCGTGGGCGGTCAAAATCGTAATCGAGATCAATATTCCATTTATTGTGCAGCCCTACAGTGAGGAACACGCACATCCTCAACCAATCATGGGCGTACCTTTTTTCCGTCCAGTACAGAAAACCGAAAATAGAGGTGCTAACTGAACGCTAAAGCTAATATGAATGCAAAATAGAACAGATTGGATATGAGTGAGCTTTTTGTTCATAATCTATACTGTATGTGTAGGGGAGAACTTGTTCACAGGCTCTCTTTTATATAAACGCTGTTGACCGCTGCAGTGCAAATGTGTGGTGAAGGTGAAAGCAGCAGAACCAGAGTAAGACTGTTAAAATGAAAGAAACATCAACATTATTTTGTGATACTGGTACGCCGTATCCGGAGACCAGTTTGCAAATTCAGTTAAAATTGCAAAAATCGGCCTCTGGAAATTGAATACCTGCCCTTTGGTCATATCAATTCACCCAATCTCCACTCCTGTAGAGATGTTTATGCTCGGTAACAGTGGGTCCTAAATTAATCTATTTGTATGGACAACGGTTTTAGGCATTTTTAGACAACAATTTTTTTCTATTTTGCACTTTTATGTAGAAATATCTACATAGCATGATCAAATACTATGATAGTAAACCACCACAACATTAATTAAATGAATAGTATTTTGGTGATTATAGAGAGATGTGTGGGAGATTTTAAAGTGTTGCGATTTGACATGCTCTCACTCGTTCTTTGTCTTTAGCTTTTTTAAAATCATTATTTTGTGTTTTGGTCTGTTTCTTGTAATTGTAAAGTGACCTTTAGTGTGAGAATGGTGCCGTATGAATGATTATTTATGATTATTATTTTAAAATTATTTTTACTATTATTTTCCTTTTCTTTTTTATCTCTTTCTTTCTATGTCGTCCTCTCTCTGTTTCTCAGCTTCTCATCCTCCACACCCTCAGTAGATAATCCCTGGTAATTCTCACTCGCTCCTGCTCATCTAAATTGCGCCTGACTGACTGACTGCTTTCTTACATGGCTTTCTGTGTGTGTCTGTTTTACCACACACACACACACACGCGCGTGCGCACACGTACACACACAAACCCCTAGATTAGCTGGATCAGTTTGGGTTTTCTAGATCCCCCTGCTGTCTGACACTCAATTACTAAGCAGACATTCTAACCCTGTTCCTGTTTGTGTGCGTACGTCTAGGCATGTGCGTCTAGTATTAAATTTGATCAAGAAAATTGCCTAACCTTTTAACAGGTCTGTGGTATTATCACAATGTGATATTAGAAATGACTCCATGTTGTGCAGACCCCAGTGTCACAGAGCAGCGTTTCAGCCATAAATGAACCTCAGAAGCATTTCAGGATTCAGATTCATCTTACACCGTGGCTGAACTTTTAAAAAAATATTTGAAGGAGGATGGCAAGGTCAACAGACAGGGCACTCCCCAGTCTTATCTTGGTGCAGCCCAACATTTCCTATGCTTGTGAAAAAACAAAGCAGCTAGTACAGTCTCATACTTAGTACAGTGATTACTTGTTGATTTATTACCTGGATGTTTTTTACTGGTTATTCTGGGTAACATACTTTCTGAAAACCCCCACAGCTATGTAGTGTTTGCTTATAGTGTGAAATTGTGACAAGCTACAGCACATTGCACCAAACACTCCACTACATTACTGATTAAAGGTTTCAAAACCTGTTCTTTAGCAGGTGCACGTGTACTATGCCTCAAATATAGCATGTCAGTTTGAAATGAAGAACTTGTGATACCACAACAACTTGGCGTGCAAATCCCATGAATGGCCTAAAATATATATCATAGAGATCTTTTACTTTTATTTGAATTTTATTCATAATTAATTAAGGTGTTTCTGCCTGCAGAACTGCCACTTACTGGATATTTTTTGTTTTTCACACCATTCTGTGTAAACTCTGTTGTGTGTGTGAACATCTCAGGAGATCAGTAGCTTCTGAAATACTCAGACTATGCATGATTTTATGCCTTGCACTGCTGCCACATGATTGGCTAAGTGGATAATTGTATGAATAAACAGCGGTACAGGTGTTTCTAATAAAGTGAGTGTACAGTACTCTGCAAATGTCTTAGGTACCCTGCTGACTTCTGCATTATTTGGTCAATAAAGTAAACATTTTAGATTTATTGTTTTCCGACAGCAGGGATGCTCCGATCGATCGGCCGCCGATCGGTATCGGCCGATAATCACATTCTATGACCCGATCCGTAATCTCTAAATTTGGCCGATCTCACGAACCGATCGCAATTTGATGATGTAAAACATGTGAGGACGTAAAACACATGATGACGTTAAACTTTAGCACCGCAGTCATGTCATCGCCAGTGTGGAAGTCTCAAAAAACAATGAAAAATTCGCCATTTGCCATGTATTTTTAAAGGCCTATTAAAATGTTCATTGTAAAATGAATATTTGTTGTGCTTATTTATTTGATTCTCAAGTAAAACAATAATCTACAACATTACTGGAAATAATATAACCAAGGCAACATCTGTGGTATTTATCTGGAAAATAAACGGTTAACAGTGACGGTCAGCAGAAAGCTTACATATCACTTATATAAAGCTTGAACGATCGTGATCGGTATCGGCCGATCATGATGATGAGAAATCGGTATCGGCTGCAAAAATCCTGATCGGAGCATCCCTATCAATGATAAAAATATTGAAGGCTATCAGGTCCAATTTTTCTTATAAAACTACACACACACATATAGCATCAAGCATATATGATCAAAATGAATATTTTATTATCCACAGTGATCTCACAGACCCATTTGTTCTTGCAGCCTAAGAATACTTAGTTGAATATTAGTATATGTGAAATGTCTCTTGATCTATATTTCTATAATGCATGGACCTTTTTCTTGCTTATATCTGGTTTATTTGTTTTCTATGTTTTCTGTTTATACATACTGCAATTCATGGTGCTAACTGCCACCGTTGTGGTGTAACAGCGCTAAAGGATGTTGACTAAAAGATAGTTAGAGTGCACAAACACTGTCTGTTTGTGTCTGTCTGAGTGGAAAAAGGTCAGTGGGGATATGCTACAGACGCGCACACACACACACGTCTGTGCTATATGTACTGAACCCATCCTGCCAGTGCTGAGCCTGCAGCTTAATTACCACAAAGCCCGTGGAGTGGCTGACCTCCACCGTGAGTCTAATTGAAATTTAATTGAAATTCACTTGTCTAGACTAATTAAGCTCCTTCTGAAACCTGCAAACTTTTAGCTGCTCTTCTCACGTGTATTGCACTGTGCTACAGTGGCTGGGAAGCGGGGGTGGGTGGGTGGGGGATTGGTGATGGGCAGACACAGGCCACAGAAAGAGCTGAAGATTAGACCAGGAAAGGCAGCCATTTTAAATGTGGCCCATGCTTTAAATAGCTAGTGGAATTAGAGTAAGTGAGGGAATTAATAAGGAACAGTGTGTATAAATAAGGTTGCTGTCTGGTTCGTGCTGTGTGTGTGAGATTAACAAGAGGTAACTGTGATCCTGTCATGTGGAGATGGGAGCAGGATGCTGCTCTATAATCAGTGTAGGAGTAGTTTGGTCCAGAATGAAAAAGCATAATAGATTAGCTAAGATCAGCAAAACTGCAGAAACAAACATCTTAGCTGATCAACTGCATGTTTGGTAGGGGAACGATTGTGTTAAATTCTATTTTTGGCCAGCAGTATTTTGAAGAGGTAGTAAATATATGTAGTTAATATGTGCTTGAAGCTGAAGCATGTTGGGTAGCACTGGAGTCTTTCTGAAATGGCATGTGTTACTATTACTTTTAATACCAAGGACGCTTAAATAATTTCAAGAACCTTGAGCAGCTACATTCCTTCTGATTCAGTGTAGCCTTTCAGGTTGCAGAAATGATCCTTTGGATCCCATTTCTGATCTAAACAGATAAATCACTGTTTTCATTGCAGGTTCATGTACTCACTCATTCATTCTCCTATACATTGTTTGCTCCTTATGATGATGATTATGGCTGATATTTGATGGATTCTACATAGATTTCAATTCCCTATACCGTATGCTGTAAGCTCACTACAATGGTAGCGGTCCAGGTCCATAAAAATGTGGACATTGACAAAGTTAGTTATTTTAGTTGTCTACCATTAAATTATTCATTATTGAATCACATTACATTACATTTACTGTATTTGCATCCAAATACTGTGTGGGATTTACAGCACCTTTTTTATGTGGCCCCCACTTTTTAAGGGACCAAAAGACACTGGACAAACTAACAATCAGAAATTAAATAT
Organism: Ameiurus melas; assembly: GCA_012411365.1. Classification (NCBI taxonomy): domain Eukaryota; kingdom Metazoa; phylum Chordata; class Actinopteri; order Siluriformes; family Ictaluridae; genus Ameiurus; species Ameiurus melas. The sequence continues at coordinate 19,245,259 of CM022762.1, forward strand.
GTAATTTTTAATACTTGGTTGCAAGTCCTTTGCAGTCAGTGACTGTCTGGAATGAAGTCTGGACCCCATAGACATCACTGTACATCAGGTTTCTTCCCTGGTGATGATCTGCCACGCCTTTATTGCAGCTGTCTTCAGTTCCTGCTTGTTCTTAGGGAGTTTTTCTTCCAGTTTTGCCTTCGGCAAGTGACATGCATGCTCAACTGGATTCAGGTCAGGTGATCGACTTGGCCGTTGCAGAAAATTCCACTGCTTTGGCTTGGGGTGTAAATTATGCTTTGTGTCATTGTCCATCTGCACTGTGAAGTGCCGTCCAGTGCGACTTGAAGCATTTGCTGAATCTAAGCAGATAATATAGCCTAATATACTAATTAATCCTACTGCTTTTGTCAGCAGTCACAACATCAATAAATACAAGGGAACCAGTTCCATTGGCAGCCATAAATTCCCACTCCGTAAGATGGGGTGGTATGCTTTGGATCATGAGCAGTTCCTTCCATTCTCTATACTCTTCTCTTCCCATCATTCTGGTACAAGTTGATGTTTGTCTCGTCTGTCTGTAGGAAGATTTCCAGAACAGTACAGGTATTTTTTTTTATGTTTTTGGCAAATTCTAATCTGGTCTTCCTGGTCTTCCAGTCTAGGCTTACCAAAGGTTTACATCTTGTGGTAAACCTTCTGTTTTTACATGTGTGAAGTCTTCTCTTGATTGTTGACTTCGACACAGATTTGCCTACCTCCTGGGTGTTCTTGATCTCGCCAACTCTTGGAAAATAATTTTTTTTCACAATGGAAAGCATTCTTCCGTCATCTGCTGTTTTCTGTGGTCTTTTGGGCCTTTTGGTGTTCCTGAGTTCACCAGTGTGTTCTTTCTTTTTAAAATGATTTAATTTTAACTCCAATATACTGTGGTAGACAGCTAACACTAATAAAAATTGTGTTTGAATACCAGCATTTGACGTCGTGTGCAAATATAGCAAGTGAAATAACGGAGCTGTTGTATAGACTGATGAATAACTTTGATGATCTGCTGTCTGTCTTTCAGGTCCCACTGCAGCCTGGCCAGTCCTTCAAGTTCACTGTGCTGGAGACGCTGGACCGCATTAAGGAGGAGTTCCAGTTTCTCCAGGCCCAGTACCACAGGTGAGGACATGGCCTTCTGGCTGCTGGTTGAATGTAACACTAACATTGCTTAATTCTCAGTCCAGTCTGATTTAGTCTCACCCATCCCTGGCATGAATAATCGATTACATGAAGTGGAGATGAGGACTCTTCTGCTTTATTGTGAAGTCTGTCTACACAACAACTTCATAAAAATGTATAATCAATGAATAACTTTTATAGAATAACGTATGAGTATCATAAATAGCATTATTTGGAGATAATGCTGTGAATGGAGTAAGCATGCATCACTTCATGATTCATGAATTGACATGGGAAGCTAGCAAAAAAACCAAAAACAAATAAGAACAGGGCAAATTTTTTAATACATTTTAGTACAGTGGGGTCCAAAAATCTAAAACCATTAGTGAAAATGCTTCCATTTTGCATTCATTTGTAATGTAATAAAAAATACATTTCATTACAAATAACTTTTATATCAACAAGTAGAGTTACATGAATTTCTTAGTATGCACTCGAGCTCTCATGGACTCCTCGAGTTTGTGTTCAACCTGATGATCTGTGTTACATCAAATCCATTGGAGTTTTGTCTGTCATATCCCTTCAATACGGAATAAAACCTTTTTTTTTCTTCTTTTTTTTTTTGCAGAAGCGTTAACATTTTTCAAATTATCAGAGCCTTTTCAAACTAAATATAAGAGAAACAGCCCTTGACTGTTCAAAGCCCTTCATGTGAATCACAAACTGACATGCATTAAATGCTAATGGAATTTGAGTAGACTGGACTATGTAACTATTAATATAAATAGAGCTTGTTTTTCTGTTTACATTTATTAATTTGGCAGTTGGTTGTATACTAAGAAATAAAGCTGAATCATATCAAGGCTTTATTGTACTTAGCAAGTTTAATATAGAATCAACTCCAAAATCAATTGAGGTCACATTCATGCTCTACAAGACAAGACATTCCACAAATGCAAGGCTACAACATGTAATCTGTTTTTACAAGCCTGGCGATGGTAAGCTGTACAGATTTGCACTGCTAGAATGATGCTTTGTTCTTCTGTTGTGAGAAAAGGAAACTTACCATTGTCAACAATGCTCAGGCTCGGATTGAAATACAGGGTTTGGTTTATCGAGTAAACCAGGACAGATGAACCAAAAAACCAATGTAATACTCAGAACCAAAAAAAATAAATCAGGCAAAGGATCGAGTGATCTACAAATGGACTGAAATAGGAAAAGACAGAAAGTAGAACCAGGCAAAACCACAGGAATACATGGCTTGTGTTACCTTCAAGTCCTTGGAAGTTCATATGTATGACTTTGGAGGTCATGATTACGATGTGATGTGGCTTTCATCAAGTGGTTTTGGTCAGACAAAATGGCTGGTACTAGTAAAAAATTGACACCATTAGAAACCTTTTCTTTTTATTTATTTATTTTTTGTATCAATGACAAGAAATTAATTTTGAGTTCTCGAGTTGTAATTACAACATTGTGCTAGTGTTCATGTGCATTCATCTAGTAATTAAGATCTTTTTCCAACAGGACTTGAAGGCAGCATTAGTAACAAGCAAGACCTCACAAAGTTATTTAAAGGAGTGTGTGTAAATGGGAACAGGTGTGTCTGATTAGAATTCTGGAGAGTGTGAATAGGGATATGCTGCTTGTATCTTGTTGGTCATGTGATGTGGCTGGAGTTCTCTGGCGGACTGGGGATCATGGGAAATGTATTTTGTGTGTAGGATAAGTAATAAAAAGAAAAAGTATGAGAGTATTATCTAGATTTGAACACATAAATATCACATTTTTCTAGCATTAGTCATAATTAGAGATGCCCCGATACTAAATTTCTCAGCCGATACCGATAACCGATTATTCAGAGTGATATCGGCCGATACCGAGAACCGATACCGATAGTTCTGCCTTTTATGCCTTCTTTTAAATGAATACTAATTAATTCCACAATTCTGAAAGAAATACAAATAAAAACTTTATTCTCTCCATCTCAACAAGTTGTTTCACAGTAACTGGTCTCATAAACAGAAAACACATTACTCTAATTAACATTAACACATGAACTAAACTGAAGATTATAGTAAGATTTCTTCACTTATTGAATGTTATTAATTCATATTATCATTGAGTGCATTCTAAAAAAACCTGTTAGTCTCACATTCACTCTCCACAAACAAAAACATTTCTACTTCATCACTGACATCAAACTGGTAAAATATAATATCAACTTTTTAATATATTAACATTAACTGGATATGAAATATACTACTCGACAAATATATTTTTCTGTGCAATATACAGTGAGGGGAAAAAAGTATTTGATCCCCTGCTGATTTTGTATGTTTGCCCACTGACAAAGAAATGATCAGTCTATAATTTTAATGGTAGGTTTATTTATATAGTATATATATATATATATATATATATATATATATATATATATATATATATATATATATATATATATATATATATATAGTATATAACAGTGAGAGACAGAATAACAAAAACAAAAAATCCAGAAAAATGCATGTCAAAAATGTTATAAATTGATTTGCATTTTAATGAGGGAAATAAGTATTTGACCCCTCTGCAAAACATGACTTAGTACTTGGTGTCAAAACCTTTGTTGGCAATCACAGAGGTCAGACGTTTCTTGTAGTTGGCCACCATGTTTGCACACATCTCAGGAGGGATTTTGTCCCACTCCTCTTTGCAGATCTTCTCCAAGTCATTAAGGTTTCGAGGCTGACGTTTGGCAACTCGAACCTTCAGCTCCCTCCACAGATTTTCTATGAGATTAAGGTCTGGAGACTGGCTAGGCCACCCCAGGACCTTAATGTGCTTCTTCTTGAGTCACTCCTTTGTTGCCTTGGCCATGTGTTTTGGGTCATTGTCATGCTGGAATACCCATCCACGACCCATTTTCAATGCCCTGGCTGAGGGAAGGAGGTTCTCACCCAAGATTTGACGGTACATGACCCCGTCCATCGTCCCTTTGATGCGGTGAAGTTGTCCTGTCCCCTTAGCAGAAAAACACCCCCAAATCATAATGTTGGGATGGTGTTCTTGGGGTCATAGGCAGCATTCCTCCTCCGAATTGAGTTGATGCCAAAAAGCTCAATTTTGGTCTCATCTGACCACAACACTTTCACCCAGATGTCCTCTGAATCATTCAGATGTTCATTGGCAAACTTCAGACAGGCATGTATATGTGCTTTCTTGAGCAGGGGGACCTTGCGGGCGCTGCAGGATTTTAGTCCTTCACGGCGTAGTGTGTTACCAATTGTTTTCTTGGTGACTATGGTCCCAGCTGCCTTGAGATCATTGACAAGATCCTCCCGTGTAGTTCTGGGCTGATTCCTCACTGTTCTCATGATCATTGCAACTCCACAAGGTGAGATCTTGCATGGAGCAGAGGGAGATTGACAGTTCTTTTGTGTTTCTTCCATTTGCGAATAATCGCACCAACTGTTGTCACCTTCTCACCAAGCTACTTGGCAATGGTCTTGTAGCCCATTCCAGACTTGTGTAGGTCTACAATCTTGTCCCTGACATCCTTGGAGAGCTCTTTGGTCTTGGCCATGGTGGAGAGTTTGAAATCTGATTGATTGATTGCTTCTGTGGACAGGTGTCTTTTATACAGGTAACAAGCTGAGATTAGGAGAACTCCCTTTAAGAGTGTGCTCCTAATCTCAGCTCGTTTCCTGTATAAAAGACACCTGGGAGCCAGAAATCTTTCTGATTGAGAGGGGGTCAAATACTTATTTCCTTCATTGAAATGCAAATCAATTTATAACATTTTTGACTTGCGTTTTTTTGGATTTCTTTTGTTGTTATTCTGTCTCTTATTGTTCAAGTAAATCTACTATTAAAATTATAGATTGATCATTTCTTTGTCAGTGGGCAAATGTACAAAATCAGCAGGGGATCAAGTACTTTTTCCCTCACTGTATATACTTTTTAAACTCATCTTTGTTGGCCGATACATCCGTACATCTCTAGTCATAACTCATAACGCGACTGAAGACCTATATTGAACAGTAAATTAGTTTTTTTGTTTTTTTATTAGATAATGAGAAAAGGGTGCCTATACATTTATCTTCGTCAAGAAATCAAGATTCAATAAAAATGTATAATACTTATACTAATAATAGATTTTTTTTCAGTGAGATTCAGATTTTTTCATACCCCCTTATTTCTTAATTAACTGTGAGACTTTTCATATCTTGACCAGACGACATAGGTTAAGTCTCCTTAAAGGATTTAATTAAAAAAGCAGCTTATTTTATAAGGCTGGCAATCAGCTCAAGACTATTAATCCGATAGCACTAATAGGCAGGTGGTATCTGAGTTTCTGAGAATATACACATTTCATTCTTGATTTATTGAATTAAATTGGCTAATTATACCAAGAATATATTTTTTTATATAAAGGACTCTTTATGCTTTTTATCTGATAAAAGTGTTATGTATCTATATTTACAGTGCCCTCCACTAATATTGGCCACTTCCCATTTTGTGAAGCTCAACAACATTTTGCTGCACATCACAACTATATTCCTTGGTCTTACCCAATGTTATGAATGACAAAGGGAATTTGACCTATGTGTTACCTCATATTTATACCCCTGTGAAACAGGAAGTCATGGTTGAACAATTTCCTGTCCCTAGTCACCCAGGTATAGTAAAAAAAAATTCAATATCAATGGGAATATCCTTCAAATATATTTCTCATAGGAATTCATAGGGGTGCCCATAATTGTGGCACACATATATTTAACAAAGACATTTTTATGTGATAAACCTGTGTTTTGTTTGCCATTGTTTGATATCCACGAGAGCAAAGTACTTATGTGAATTATTTTAAGAAAAGGTTAAACAATAAAGACAATTTTTCACAGCCTTCTTTACTCAGATTTACCAAGGGTGCCAATATTAGTGGAGGGCGCTGTATCTAAAGCAGAGATGTTTTTTTTTCTTTGTTACCTGAATTAACAGTTGTGTTATTTCAATCCGTAGTCTGAAGCTGGAGTGTGAGAAGCTGGCCAGTGAGAAGACAGAGATGCAGAGACACTATATCATGGTGAGTCTTGGCCAGGCTTGCTCGGTCAAATCCTGTATATTGTGTGAGTGGGTAAAGTGAGAAAAGGGTCTAACTCTGTATTTTGGCATGGGGCGGGGTTACAGCTAGAACATATGCGTTTGATGGGGGCAGACAGGGTTCGAGACACACAAGAGAAGATATAGCACAAAAATAAATCTCACAGCTAATAAACCTGATATATAGATTATCATCAGGGAGCTGTAATAGAGGTCCACTAGCAACCGATGATGATGCTCCAGCTATTTTAACACATGTACCTTTGTGGTCAGCCTCAAGGTTGTTTGCTGTGTCTGTTCTCACAAGTTACTGTAGTCCACACTGTCTGTACCTTTGATGTCCACCATACCAAGCTAGAAAGCAAAAAGTACATTACTTCAGTAGGGATTAACATTATACTAGTAAGGTTGCAATTAAGATTTAGACAATTTTGTATAAAGTGCAATTAATATTTCATCTATATTTCAAATACAAAACACAAGCTGAGTTTCAATTAAAATATATGTAAAAACAATTCAAATCCTGTAAATGATGTGAAAGTGATTAGGGAGAAAAGACGAAACTAACCAAAGTCCATGGTTGTTTTTTATCTGTGTAAAGAATGTCAAAACAGCAGTGTAAAAGATTTAACGCTTAATGGTTGGTCAGGCGTGTGGTGACGTTTGATCTCGTTTCTGTTCGTTAAATCATGAAAACGTTTGTTTCTTTGTCAGTCCAAGCGGATAACGAGTGTAATCTGTGTGTATGTTTGTTTGTCTAGATACAGCATTCAAACGTACACCCCCCACATTCATGGTTGTATTTATTCGAAATACCTCTTTGCATCGCATTTTGTCTTTTTAGATAGCCTTTTCCACCAATTTGTATAAAATGACTAGGTAGAAAACCTTATGCATATGTGAAGGGAATTAAAACATTTATTATGAGTCCTAATGTGTGCCGTGTGTGTGTGCGCTGATGTATATTCACTGCTGTGTATGTGTCACTATGTGTGTTTTCACTGATCTGTAAAGAGGACAAGAAGGAAAAACAATGTATGAAGTGAGTATGCGAGGAAGTGGAAGTGATAATATAAATGAGAGAAGAAGAAGAGAAAAAAGGAACGAGTAAGAGGAATGTTAGACGAGTGAGAATGCGACTAGGCTGAATGAGGGATGAGAAAAGACAAAGAAGAAACGAGTGTGACAGAAACGGTTGAAGAAAGCAAGGAGAGAAGCAGGGAGGGAGATAGAGATCACAAGCGCAGACATGTAAATAATGTGAAGCACTCTGAAAAAGCAGCTTGCCCAACGGGCTATATTTAGCCAGTTAAACCTGTCATGTACACCAAGACATGTTTCGACAGCCATTGCCTTTATTTCCATGCATTTATAATTCATCATCGCTTGCCCTCTCCCATTCCTGAACTGAATGTTGGTGTTTTTTTTTTTTGCTTCTGATTTTCAGAAATGTGAATGATTTATTTGGTGATGGGCATGAAATAGTACTTCAGTCTCATTAGAGATGGTGGATTAGTGGTGTATATGAGATCATAGTGTCAGCATGTTGTTCTGTATTCATATTGAAAATCTTATGGTAGTCACATTTATAGTCAGAACTCAACTGGCTACAACTGTATTAGTGATACAGGAGGGCTCAAAAGTAAGAGTCCACGAGAAAGACTAAACCTCAAATCCATTTACTGGATGAGATCATTCTTCACAGCACCCACTGAAGCATCAGGTAGGTTTATGATATGCAAAAATGAGAAGAATTACAATGATCTTCTTCCAATGGCTTAAAGAAACAGTTTTCCAAAAATGAAAAAAAACTCATGTGAATGAAATATTTGTCTGAACTATTTTTTCTCTTTATTACCGTAATTCAGATTTTTGGATTTGCTTTCAAAATAACATCCAGGTAACTGAAGAAAGATTTTTCAAACCATAAATATTGTCTGGGAATTAATAGCAAGGCTTTGTCAAAATTCTTTATAAGCGTGTTTCATTTTGAATTTCAAACGGTGAACCCCACACCCTGCGATTTTGCAGATTTTCTGCAGATTTGGGCCAAGACACATCATGTTACATCATCACGATGCACATTCAGCCAAAGCCCACTTTGATTCACGTGCGTCAAACATGCGTACAGCTAAAAGGACCAACAAACATTTACCAACAAACATCACTGTGAAAGACCGTGCAAAACTATTTTGTGCAATTGCAATTTTGACAATACAAGTAAAAAGCACAAAAAACTCCACAAATTGCATCGTAAATTTGGAAAATAAAGCATTTTTGGCCGCAAAAAAAAAAAATTCTCACAAAAGAATTCCGTTAATCTGGTTAATCTCTCTCTTTCTCTTTGAAATCTTTTGACTATCCTCATTTAGAGTCAAGCACATATTTCTTGTATGGCTTGTCTTGGACAAGCCATAATAATGCTATTTTTGTGTGTATTTATACTGTGGAAGTCATTTTGATCTATAACATAATGGATGTTAACCCCCCCAAAATAATAGGAGGGTTAACTGTAGTAACTGAATAATGAATAGTATTTCATGAATAATGTTTTAAGGTAAGTAACACAACAGTGAGTCTGGATAGAGAATTACTTTGAATTTGCATGAAACAATCTCATGTTTTAAACTGTGTTCTCTTTCTGTTTTAAGTGAATTTAGACTAAATAGGTTTTGTGTTCTTTTCTCTGTGCAGGAAAACACGAACATGCGCATACAGAAGCAGTGGATAGAGATGAGGTTCTAAATTGTCCGCCTTAAATACGACTTAAATTACGTATAATTTTAAATAGCATAAATTCCTTCTTTATTTTACATTTCACAAATAGAGATCTCAGCGAAGTGTGTTTACATGATGGAATGTGTGTGTGTGTGTGTGTGTGTGCTTGACAGGTGTGAGGTCAGTTCACTGCTAATAATGAAAGTGGTATGCATGCACTTGTGTTCACTGGTGCAGTCATGGTTCTGAGGTGGTCAAGGATAGAGGGTGAGATAAAAAGAGAGAAAGAGCGAAGAGGAGGGGTGGATGGGGGGATTAATGTACGGCTCTGCACTGTAACTCCCCTGGCCAGCTCATCTGTCTGATTCACACTGACACTCTCAGCTCTATCCAGGAACATTACTGCCACAGATTGCCCTCACGCCTACAGAGAGAGAGAAAGAAGGAGGGGAGAGACAGAGAGAATGTAAGCGTGAGGGAGATAGAGAGCGATGGGTGTTCAAAACGGAGCACTAAAAGAGGAAAAGAAAGAAAAAAAAAACCAGGGATGAATACAGCTAGATTGAGGGCAGTGAGAAAAAGAGTGATAAATAACATAAAAGCACAGAGAGAGATGAGGTGAGGGAGAAATAATGATTAAGGGAGAGGAACGCTAAAGTGATCGAAGCAGAGAGAGGGAGGAAAGAAAAAGAGTAGTTCTGAAACTGCTTAGTCCTCAGTAAACATTTGTATAGCGGGAGTGTGTGTAGAATATATTGGAGGTGAAATTAAATTTTGTCATTTCATCGTGGGCTTTTTATTCTCTATATGTTTCATCCAATAATCCAATCGATTTAAAAAAAAAGTTTACTAGTAGTAGGATGATTTGTGCTTTGTATCATATATTAATCACTGCAGTTGCATCCAGAGTCTGTTTTATTTCATCATCAACACTACGTTTTAAAATTGTCTTCCAGTTCTTACCACATGGAGGATTGTAAATTTACCATACCAGCCACGTACTCTCTCTTTTTTCATGATCTTCATATTAACCATGTCATCGTTGTAGATGCCATTTAAAACCCCTGCCAAATTACTGCCATGATTAGCTTCTTACTATTCTTCTACAGCCTCAGTCGCAAATCCGAATTTCACCTTGTTTCAAAATATCAACACGTTAGTAATTTACCACAGCGACTCGGACCTGGATAACGCATTACTTAGGACGAATAAATGAACAATGCGAACACATTGGAAAATGGCAGCTGTGCACCATGACCTGTCCAGTACACCCCCGTGTTAATCAACGTGGCCCTTCTTTGTCTCGCAATCTGACTGCACACGACCATCTGCATAACAGTTTAAAATGAAGCCAACTTTTTTTTTTGTTGGATCCCATGTATATTCCAGGTATATATCTTATTGGCTGTAAAACAATACAACAGGTGTTTTTAGTAGATTTGTTCCCCTCTGCTTTGAGTATAGGAGTATACTAGGAGCTGGTGACATCTAATGAGTTCTGTATATGAATCAGAGATGGGACTGTGTCTAGGTCAAATGCCCAATTTACACCTTACTAGAATTGATTCTAAGACAATTAGGAAAAAGGCTCAATCGCAGGGATTCCAGAGAACCACCATTGGGCCATTGAGCAAGATGTTTAACCCTCTACAACTAAGACTATGTTCGGATGCTATCCTTTATTTTTTTTTACCTGCTCGCGATTTTCCATTTTAAATAATTGAGATAAGCGGTTTCGACATCCAGGAAAATGAGCATTTCCATCATTTCAGGTTTAAGCAGAGTATGGGAATGCATGATAATATTACCAGCTGTGCAGTCAGGAACTGTGGAAGTCATGAGAATTTTGCTGGAAGGTTCACTTGGATTTCTAAGTGATTCTGCAGTAATGCACAGTAAACAGTAAAAACCAACAACAACCGAACAGTACATTTCAATATAATCCTTTTATAAATCAGTTGTCTAATGTCCACATAGCTGACATTTTCACTCTCTAAGTGTCTCAGAAGAGTCTGAGCAGGAGAGAGTCGGTAAAAAAAAGCCCCAACATATTTAAGCACTTTCTAATTATCATCACAATTAACCTTATTTGTAAAGTTTTAGATTTGCCTCTTCAAAGTAGCCATATTTCATCTTTTTGTGTCAAAAGCTTTTTTTTTTTTTTTTTCTGAAGCCATTTGGACTTTTTTTGGGTGACATTTTTCAGTGGCTTCACTAATAAAGTTAGATAACGGATGTTTAATGTATACCTCTCTAATGTTGGCTAAGTCGAAGATACATTGGCAGATTTGCTTTCACACTGAAGATTTCTCCATTCACCATGACAGAAAGTGTCAGGGTTTGGGTTAGTCCGTTTAGTCGAGAGCATTTGAGGTGTGGGGAAGGGTGCGGACCAGATGGTGTCAGTTCACAACACCTGAGCACATCAGTCCAGTTTCATATATCTATATGGTCATCTCCTGTTTAATCGGGGAGAATAAGACTGCTCAGTTGTTCAATTGCGGAGCATCTACGCAAAACGCCTAAAGGTTGGTAGGTCTGGATATCATGGCAATGTAATATCGTATATGAATGTGAAATTATATTGCACAAGGCTAGTTGTGAAAAAAAAACCTACATCACTCATTGTATTTTGCCATGTCATGGCAACTAATTCTGCCTTGTTGTTTGTAAGGATTAGCCGCGTAGCAGGACTGTGAAATCACAATCTTCAGAATGTCTGTACCTAGTACTGTAAAAGTGCTACTGCTATTATGTTGCTAGTGCTATTACAAACTCATTAATTAAGTATGCACAAACCACAAACCGTAGTATTACATTCTTTTTGCTGCTTGCTGTGAGCACCACCCCCTGTAATAGAACTCTACCAATTATTTGGATTCCCAACTTGTGTAAAAAAAAACAAAAACATTGCAAAAATGCTGCTTGGTCCATTCTGGGTTTTAAATTTTTTAAAAATCTTTTTTTATCACCGTCAGTAAGTATGCGATGTGACAAGCCCACACGTATCTGATCAGACATCAGTCATTCTTGTAGCATGTCACTATAATTACATAGATGAAGGCTTTAATTAAAAAATTATATAAAAATTGGTCATTGCTCATTCTCTGATGGTCAGGTGCTTGCTCCTTAAATGATTATTAAGTCACTAGGTTAGAAATGTGTTTGATAAAGAAAATCATGTGAGGATGAAACTTTTCTGGTCTGAATGAGAGGATCTAAGAGGAAGGTGATGAGGGAAGCTGTCATCATGAACACACATCACATCAGCTACAGAACTTTCGGGTTCTGTGAGGTTATAGGATGTTCATAGTTCATATTCTTATTCATATTGTCCACTCTTTAACATCACAACATATCAGAGTTTCAGAAACAACCTGTAGTAATATTAGTAGCATACAGCTTCATTTAATGCAAATTAACCTCAGCTGATTGATACAACACAAGTGTGTGTTGAATATAAGATTAGATTAACAAGACATTAAATTAGACCATGTCAATTTCATGTTATGTTATTAAGTAGTAGTAGTAACTGCTTAAAGATTGTCACATAATTTGGATTTGCGAGGGAGGTGAGGACTCATTAAGCACAGCTTAAGTGCATTTGTTTGTTTGATTATTAAACGTGGCTCGGATTGAATGGAGGTCACTAGGTTGCTTCTCTGTCTGGTAAATTTGTTAATGACTAGAGACACTAGAAGTTTGTGATGATAATAAATCCATAATCCTATGGTAAACATTTTAAAATGAGCTCACGGGTTCATTTAATTATGAGCAGGCCGATAAGGTTGTGAAGACACAGCAGTTCATGCGTCCTGTCAGTTCTGGTGTGTAGATTGTATGGGTGTTGTTTTAAATATGTGGGGATTTCATTGCTTATTTGTTATGTCCCCAGTCTGTTGTATGAACACTGTGCATCTCTCCGTTCAAGATCATACAACAGAGGTGACGACATCTAACGATACCAGTTATTTATCTAGGTAAACTTTGGCCTAGAAGTTTATGAGCATTGGTTTTTAGACAATAGAGCATAAAAAGGTCTCTATGGCCACCAAAAAAATGAGCTGCTAATTATTAAGTAGCGGTAACACCAGACTGACTCTTGCCTTGTTATCTAATTACCGTTGCATGGTGGACACCTGGGGGAAGAAATTATCTAGCTAATGTTATGCCTACATTCTCTTCAAAGTCACACCAACCAGAAACATATTGTTAACGCATGGGCATCTGGCTGCTATTTTGCTATTTTCTCTTTTGAAATTTGTGATGCAACTTGATAAGTTTTTTGTGCCTTTTTTGTGGAAAACTACTTGAATTAGTGCAAATAGTTTTGCACAGACCTTCACAGTGATGTTTGTTGGTACATGAGACCTGTTAGCTGCACGCATGTTCGACGCACGTGAATCAAAAAGGGTTTTGGCTGAATACGCGTTGTGATGATGTCACATGACGTGTCTTGGCCCAAATCTGCCGTAATTTAGAAAACTTGCACGCTTCTCTGAATATTGCAGAGTTTGCTTGATTTTGCGTTCATTTCTGCGATCCTGGAGGGACTGTTATGTGGAGATGGAGCAGCCTGAAGACAGGACATGTACTTAGTGTATGGTAATTGTGTAACAGTTGTTTAAAAAGTAAGCTTTACAGACTCAAATGGTCGCTTTTAAATCGAAAGATTTCTGCAGATACCTGTTCACCCAGTATCATTTACGCTGTTAGCATAGACCGTTCCTTTCTGTAACTTGCTCTAGAGATTGGGTGGTAAAATTCTGTTTTGACTCTCTGCCTGCTAAGATTTTTCTTGTTATGAATGTCGACGTCTCTTGATACAATGAGAATCTTGAAGCATGTTCAATTGTCTGATGCATAAAAGATGGACAAAAGACAAAAGATGCAAGCAGCAGTTTCATTTGATTCCGTGCAGAATACTTCACAATTAAACAGTCCAACAATTGCAAAAATGTCTCGTCAGAATTGCTAACAAGTAACAAAGAGTAACAAACTGCCCTTCGAAACTTCCTTCTGTGTGTGTGTAGCAACAATTTTATATATGAGAAACGTGTTCAGTATCGCGCACCCTCCAATCAATATAACCGACAACCTGTCCATTTGCATTTCTAATCCAGCCATTAGATTAAAATGCCACCGTGCTATCGGGACAGAACGGCATCATGATAAACTTTTGATAATGTTAATGAAAACATCATGCCTAGTAGAAATGAAGACGTTTTACAAACCAGATAACAACCCTCAGAGGAAAGCTCTTTTTTCCCCCGATTAAAAACGAGTATTTTTCTAACAATCCAAAATTCCACATTAATCAATTCTGTTGAGGACTCAAGAGTTATACTAATTATCACATAATCAAGTATACATATGAAAAAAAAAGAGAGATAGAGAAATTCAGGGCAAAATCTCAAAAGCCATATCCAAAATATTAAGCCAGTGTGCCAATTTGAACAGCTGAATCTTTACACCCGTAAGCACTTTATATTAGTATTAATACTGAACAAATTCAGACTACTCCGAGCAAATGAAAAACTGTAGATATGGAAAAAGCTTTATACGGTTTTACTAACGCTGGTTCAGGTTCAGCGTAGCGCTGGGTGTCGCGATGATATAATATTGATATTATGACAAATTATGTAACAGTATGCTTTTCTGATATTGTATATTTCATGATGTTTTTTTTTATAGAATGTCAGCGTTTTGGCACAAATTGAATTGCAAACTGACTGCAAAGGTGATTTGATGTAATTTCATACTTAATATTTAAAATAGTAAAATGTTATCAAATGTTGTAAACATTATGTAAATCATCAGGGTTGAAACAAATATGAAAGACTACTCTATTGCTGAGACTCTGTGTAGCGTAGAAATGCCTTCTACAATAGTGATATGATATATTTTTCTCATATTGTCCACCCCCAATCCGGTTTATCTGAATCCAGGAACATGAAAGCTAAGCCCCAGTGGTGGCCAAACACACATACACACACACACACACACACACACACACGTTGAGTGATGAATGTTCAGCATCGCAGCTGGACGTAGCACAGCGGTACGTTCGGACAGTAAACAGCTGCCAAGTTGAACCAGAGGACACTTAACACACTCATTAGACTGTAGGACCCATTAGACTGTGTGTATACACACACATACATACATATTCATGCACACACTGCAGTATCGGCATGGGGGCAGGCTCAGCCGTGCTGAACCGAGCTACATCCACCGCATGCCGTGTGCAATCTGCTCCCAAAACAACACACACACACAGACACACACACGCACACACACACACACACATACAGAAACAACAAGAATGCAGTGACATGCAAGGCAGATTATGTAATTTAAGCGAGGTAGTGGGTGGTCATTATGAGCCCAATAAATCCCACAATGCTACATCCTGCCACCCTGATTTTATGAGATTTCAGTACTTAACCAATCATGTTCAGTTCACTACATTGGGAGTCTCAATGTCCCAGGCCATTTTATGATTCATATCAACCTATCCCAGGTATCCTAACTTCATATCCTTTGGGAGCCTTCAGAGGTGGAAGTACAGGTATGATAAGAGAAATGTGACAGGAAATCACATGATTTAAATTAACATAGGTACTGTCAAATAAATTTAGATACTTTCAAATACAATTTGATTGTTATTTTACATACATACAACACAAATTGTGTCCAGATTTCTTATCCAACCTGAAATTTTATTCTAGGGCCCCTAAAGTAAACAAATAAAGTTCTCATTTATTAGTTATGTAAAGGTAATGAGACTAGGCTTGTCACGGAACTAAAATGTCAGTAGTTGGTACCAATGCCAGGAAAATTCCATGGTACTCCGTACCAATTTCGGTACCAAAGCAAAACACAAAACATGCTAACTGAACAACACACTATTTTATTAATAAGTTAAATATCAATATAAAATGTATTTTTAAAAATGCCATTCTGTATACTTCAAGTATTTGATTATTAAAGCTACTAGAGTTCTCCAGACAAGAGGAGAAATGTTTTTCTGACTGATATTTAAGACAAACAGTGCTAGGCACACATCTATTCTTTTCTAACACATAAATTTCAGATATATCGCTCATCAAAAAGCCTCTGGTGGGTAAAATTAGTACACCCCACCAT
Organism: Ameiurus melas; assembly: GCA_012411365.1. Taxonomy (NCBI): domain Eukaryota; kingdom Metazoa; phylum Chordata; class Actinopteri; order Siluriformes; family Ictaluridae; genus Ameiurus; species Ameiurus melas. Next base: position 19,261,372 of record CM022762.1, read on the forward strand.
GTCCTCCCATTTATCTTACCCCAATAAAAGTTAAAGCATTAAATAGTTAATAAGGACTCCTGACCATATTAGCGTTAAACGCACATATGTAAACAATAAGTAAACAAAAACGAGGATGTTTCCTTGCAATAATACAATGGAATTAATCTATGCTACAACATTCATAATGCAACCACTTCCATTATTTTAAACTCACCTGCTTGAACTGTGTGAATAAATACAGTGGATAAGCAGACGCTCTTCCTGAAAGTACAGTTAATCTATCCGCACTGAAATTTTACATGTGCGGCTTTTATACACTTGGCGATAACAGCACCAAAAGCGGAAATTTGTGCATTTTGCCTACTATATAGAAGCTAAGTTTGTGGTTTCAGTCGCAGCCATGGTAACTGGCAGAGCTGCTACTGCTTTGGCTCCAATGTCTTATTGTTGCACGGTGTACCCATGTAAAGTTCCCGACTGACCACCTGTCAGGCAGCGCGTCAGTACCGTATTTGACTGGTATTACCGGTACTTATGAAAAGCTGGTACCGTCTTGGAATTGAAGTACCCATACTTTTGACAACCCTAAACTAGAGCTTGTTAGGAAATGTCAAAAAAATTTTACCAACATATGTAGTGAAGCAGTAAAGGTCGGTGAAAAGTAAATACAACATGCATTCATGCTTATACAAATAAAAGCGTTTGTTAAATTAATAAATGGAAATGAAAATAAGGTATGTTGGTCAAATTTTTCCCTTTTTTCCCTTTTATATTTCTCAATAATCTCTCATAACATTCACATAACTAATTTACAAATGGACGAAAGAGGCCTATTGAAACTTGTGAAAAACAAGTCATTTTGGTTTAGCATTCCCGATTACGTTCTCTTTTTACTACCCCACATGACCGCATCAAACACCACATTTTTCTATTCATTCCTCATTCATTATCTATCATTACAGGTGCATTTAAAATAATTAGAATATCGTGGACAAGTTAATTGTTTTCCATAATTGAATTAAAAAATGTGGAACTTTAATATATTTTAGATTCATTACACAAAGTGAAATGTTTCAAGCCTTTTTTGTTTTAATCTTGATTACGGCTTACAGCTCATGGAAATCAAAAATCCAGTATCTCAGAATATTAGAATAAAGAATTTATAATACTTAAATATTACTAAAAAACAGAACAAATACTTGAGATTTGACTTGGACTCCACATCAGGAACTTAAGACTTGACTTGGACTCCACATCAGGAACTTGAGACTTGACTTGGACTTCTGAGACTTGACTTGGACTCCACATCAGGAACTTGAGACTTGACTTGGACTCCACATCAGGAACTTGAGACTTGACTTGGACTTCTGAGACTTGACTTGGACCTCAGGGACTTGAGACTTGACTTGGACTTGAGACTTGGCTTGGTCTCCACATCAGGAACTTGAGACTTGACTTGGACTTCAGAGACTTGACTTGGACTTGGACCTCAGGGAGCTGAGATTTGACTTGGACTTCACAGACTTGAGACTTAGCTTGGACTTAGACCTCAGGGACTTGAGACTTGACTTGGACCTCAGGGACATGAGACTTGACTTGGACCTCAGATACTTGAGACTTGACTTGGAGTTGGACCTCACAGACTTGAGACTTGGCTTGGACTCCACATCAGGAACTTGTGACTTGACTTGGCCCTCAGGGACTTGTGAACATGTCTGGCAGTAAATAAAGAAATGTTATAAGAACTCTACGTCAGATTTAGAGAAACATTTTGCGTCACTGCACTAGCTTGCTAACTAGGTTAAATAAGTTTGTTTTGACAATAAGTGTGTGTTGATGAATGGAGGTTGTATCCACTGCATAGGTAACAAACTGTATTAACAATGCACTTTTGGCAGTTTTATTACTGTTAGCCAACAGTCAGTAGTTTGGTGATAACCAAGCTTATTTATTTAATTAAGTCTAAAATTAATTAAAAAAATTCCTCTAATGGAAATCCTATGTTAATATTGATTACACAGGTAGATGTTGACCTTCTATGGCATTATTGCCAGTTGCACCTCCTCCGGTGCCCATAGGATTACCGCTCTTCACCTTTCCACCATGCACCCAAAACCCTACACACCATGCAACCAAAACCCTACACACCTCCACAGTGACTAACACTGGCACCGTTAATAAGGCTAAAAATGTGACAAGAAAGAAAAATCCATAGCCATGGTAATGTAAGATAACCAAAGAAACCATCCACACAATTTGTAAAATTGGGAAGGGTCCTGGTCCTTGAGTACCTCCGGTCCTGCACATTAGTAGTGTTTTCCTTGCTCCTGAAACACCTGATTCAACTAATCAGTTAATTAGCGGCCCTTCCTGAATTGAAGTGTGTTAGAGAGAGAAAATACTAACGTACAAGATAAGGGGTTGTCCAGGACCAGGGTTGGGAACCTATGCTTTAGATCAATCAATAATAGTATAAACTTTGTTATAGATTTTTTATTTTATGACTTCTACATATTTTTTTTTAATGTAGAAACATTTAATTTCTTTCTTTTTGAAGGCATCTTTGCTCTGCAACATTTCTTTGCATGCTCCTAAGACTTTTGCGCAGTACTGTATTTACTTGTTAAATCTATTACATTGACTATAAAGTTAGAGGTAAATGCATATCACTCATATCAGTAACGTTAGCTGGCTGGATTGTTGCCTCTTCTTTTCTTTTTTTTTCTTTTTTTTAAATCTATTTATCTTTTTTTACTTACTTTTTATTTATTTATTTATTTATTTATTTATTTATTTTTACATTTTTACATTTTGTAGCTGAGTCCCAGTTCTGTCTATCCGTTTCTGAGTCAAACACAATAATAACATAAGCCTAGTTAGGTTAAAAATAACACAGTTTGTCACAGTCATGGCTGAGTTATATCCTAAAGTAGCTTGTAGAATAAACTAACAATGTACAGCGAGTGAAATAGTATTTTTGTAGTAAAATGATGAACTAAAATAATTTTTTTAAAAAAGAGATCATTTAAACGATGCTCTTTAAAACACACACACACACACACACACACACACACACACACACACACACACACACACACACACACAAGCATAGCCTGCCCGTTGACATTACTATGCTAATAGTAACTAATAGTGCCCATAGACATTGAGGACTTTAAAAGCAGATGTTTTTACTTTCACTTACTAGAGTTTGATTAATATGCACCAAAAAAGTCCCCATATCATTTTAATTGTTTCTATTTTTGCTCAAATAGCTTAATTTTAGACCATGACCAAGTCATTTTGTAGTTTCAGATTTATTAAGACCACAGGATTGGCCTTAATTACTGAACATAATTGCATAACTAAAACAAAGAATTTAAACATTAAACAATTGTAGGGAAAAAACACAAGTAATATCACAAGGCGGGGAAAAAAAATAGTGAGACTGTAATGATTAGTAATAGCGCTTAGTTATTATTCAGTCGGTAGAGCATGAGACTCTTAATCTCAGGGTTGTGGGTTCGAGCCCAACGTTGGGCGAGTGCTGTTTCTTTTGGCAGCGCACTCTCTCTCTCTCTCTCTCTCTCTCAGTCTTTGACTGAAACTGCATATAGTATAGGATCTTCCTCTGACAGAGACAGAATTAACCAATTTTCTGTATGACTGTTTTTACTTTCTGTCTCTGTGAAACATACTACACTTCGAGCGGGCCTCCTACAAACATTAATAGTGTGCATTATGAGACTTAAGCTGAATCCGGTGTTTATTATTCCAAAACTAGCGCACGGCCGCCTACACTCAAGCACCCGAATAACTGACAACGAGTTTAAGTGTTGATTAATTCAGAAAGGACATTACTTCAGGTGTCAAAAAGGCTGCCTTTATTTCTGCTTTGAATTTCAAATGAGGAGAGAATTCCTGCAGTACGCTAAAGTTAACTGTGAATGGCTGTGAATGGTGAATGCCTAATATTTCATATAAATATAGGATCAGTGTCATACAAATATTTTTAATACTTTACACTACATTTCTGCTGAGATATCACTACGGCTGTACCACAGTGTTCAGGCACAGAGACATACGACCGTGGTACAACCTGTGTTAATGTGGATTTGAAGGTCGTTCTATAGGCAGGGTGGGCTGTGGGGTGTTGCTGCACTGGGGTATGACTGATAGCTCTAGCCTCACTCAAGGCTGCTGAACAGGGCCGAGCCATTAGGAAGTGTGTTTAAGACTTCACACTCTATTACCAGTAATATAGGGGCCATAGTGCTCAGTGCTTTTACTGTATTATAAGCTTTCAGACCTGCAGTGTGTGGTGTGTGTTCAGACATGAGAGAGCGAGAGAGCGACAGCGAGAGCGAGAGCAGAACTATAGTCCATATATAACAAGTATTAACCAGGTGTGTAAAGATTCAGTAGAATTGGGTATCAGGCCCAGTGTTTATAATATAGCTATAGCAGATCGTTTGCCTCATGGGCTTCATTAATCAGTCTTTGTAAACTTGTGTAAATGTTTTTGCAGAACTAAAATTCCTGCTAGATTCACAAACATAGTTGTCAGATTTTCTTTGCATGTGTATGTTGATAAATGTCACTTTTTCTCATTCACTTAGACAGCCATAAAACACAATAAAAAGCAAAATGACAAAATGGTGAAAGAGCGCCTCCTAGGTGTAGCTTGCATTAAATCTTCCAGTAATGCACCTCAGCCACTGCAGCGCGTCAGATACCGACCTGCACTCTTCCTCCTGCATATAGCACCATTTCTTTTGTCCTGACTGAATGATTAGTCTGCTAGTAAACAGTCATATTTATTTTAATTTAGGAATTTGGTATGGATTGCTTCTTTTTTTTTTTAGGTCGTTAATGTGAAACGAACAAGTTTCACAAAATGTTCAAGTATGTGCATGCAACTGAAATAAACAAGTGTTTTCAACTTGACAGTGTAATCAGTAAACACATTGTAAAATTGTAGTAGCATGAATAATTTTAGTATTTACACAGCGGTTAGCTTAATGTTAGCTCGCTTCGGCTAATTTTAGTATTTACACACAGCGGTTAGCTTAACGTTAGCTCGCTTCGGCTAATTTTAGTATTTACACACAGCGGTTAGCTTAACGTTAGCTCGCTTCGGCTAATTTTAGTATTTACACACAGCGGTTAGCTTAACGTTAGCTCGCTTCGGCTAATTTTAGTATTTTTAACACACATTCTGCCAAAGCCCTCTTCAATTCACGTGCGTCGAACATGAGTACGGCTAAAAGGTCAAATTTACCAACAAACATCACTGTGAAAGACCATGCAAAACTATTTCTTGCACTTGCGATTTCGCCAATTCAAGTAATTTACCCAAAAAAGCACAGGAACCGCAGCAGTTGCATCGCAAATTTAGAAAAAAGCCACAGGAAAGTCAAGCATTTTTGGCCACAACAATCCCAAAAAACCTTGACACAAAAAAATAAAGATAAAGAGTAGATATAGTAACGAACTTGTGGTCTGTAGTAAGCATTCATGATTTCTAGAGCTGAGTGTGTATTGGGGTGGTGGCTTTGAAGAGAAGTACTGTATTTGTATGGATATTACGTTTCAAAACAGCTCATTTCAGCTAACGTCTGCCAAATGTCTACATTTGGAAAGATTGTTCCTGTTATTTTTGGGAATGCTATTAATGGCAAACGGAACTAGGTTTGGGAATACTATAACCGATTACGGTCATGCCAGTAAAGCTACTTTGAATTAAATCCAGAGGAGGGATTTATTTGAAATGCAATCTTGTCAGTGGTCCTGAAACGAGTTTATATTTCAATGATTTTGAGCACAATCCACACTCATTAGGATGTCAAATGGATTCATTGTGTGGCTTCGATTTATTTTAGAATCTAAATTATGCTCCTTTGTTTGGGTTTCTGATGCGAGTACAGCATGCCTCTCACGACAAAGACAGGTCGCTAAGGGCGAAATTTCCAGGGAGGGGAAGAAAAAAAAGACAGAGAGAGGGGCGTGAGAGAGGACGGCAAGGGGTATAAGCTCGAGATGATGTGAGAGAAATGGAGTTTATATAATGATAGAGCAGGAGAGATGGAGAGAAAAGCGATGAGGGATCAGAGGAGCTCTGTGCAGGAGAGACAGATAAGGAGACAGAGTGAGAAATGATCAAGTGAGCGAAATGGAAGAAAAAGAGCAGTGCTGAATTGAATCTCACATGGAGAGACGGGGGTAAGGGAGGGAGCGAGTGTGGCGAGCGAGGGAGTGAGTGTGAGGGAGAGTGAGGGAGCGAGTGAGTGTGGGTGTGACAGTAAGGAAGAAAGGGAAAGACAGAAAGAGAGAGAGAGAGAGCAGTTGAGTCAGATTTCATCTCCATCACTCACACTGTGCTGCTTGTCTGCCTGCTGAGACGGAGTGTGTCACCAAGACCAATTCATCACAACCACAAATGCAGAAACACACACACACACACACTCACTATCTCTCTCTCTTAATCTCTCTTTATCACTTCCTGTCTCACTCCTTGTTCTTCTTGTTCTTTACTTTCCTCCCTCTCTCTCTCTCTCTCTCTCTCTCACTTACCCCTCTTTTGTACATGTATATGAAGCATGTGTAAAATATGCACACTATAGTCATTGGCTAGTGACTTAACATGAGATGTTTTTGTATCTCTCTGTATCGTCAACTCCTAATCTCGGATAAAGTGATATCAGTGATGTCATCCGCTTGCCTTGGTGTCTATATTTATTGCTTTTTGTTTTAGCTAGCGGCTCATGCCTAAAGTATCGGACAGGACGGAGAACTAAATACACAGATTAGATAATAAAATACAACCGAGAGCCCAGAATAAAAATACACATGCCGGAAGTGACCAGAAGTGATAGATTTGTTCCCTGTTCTGTATTTGAGATTGAGTTAGTGAATTCGTTAGTGGTTCTGCACATCACTGACACAGATAGACTGGAACTAAGTCACAGAGGAGCACGCTGTGAGATTACGGCGGAGTCACATTGACTTTTTCCATTTTCAGAATGCTTCACTAATAGTGAGGAAACCTATGCAGATAATTATTTGCTCAGAGTTGTGAATGGCAGCCCAAATGACATAGTATTGCACTGCACATTATGGGCTTTAGGATGCAGCCTTGAAATCTGAATGTGTATTCATGTGTATTAATTATGAAAGAGCACAGCACAGCCCATGTTATGATATTCTTCCAAAAGTAGCTTGCAATAGCAATGTTTTTTTAACACAAAGTTGACATTTCCAGTGTGGAAGAATCCATTGTGGATTGGTTTGTGAGTGTCTTTTTTCTTTTTTTGTAATTTACCAACGTTATGAAGACTTAATGGATACGTGCTAGCTAGCTAACGAAAATGTTAAATTCAGTCATGAGTTCTGTATTTTCAAGCTAATTACAGAGCATTACTTCAGATCCATTTAACCATCCATTCGCATTCAAGTGACAAAGCAACAGTAGGTCACTATTTATTTCCTGTGTACAAGTCGACACAGAGCCGCAGCTTCAGTAAAAGAAACAGGCAACAAAGCGACAGCAATTTGACCTGAAATTTTTTCAGTTCTGTGCTAATTAGGTATGTAAAATATATAAAGTGCCAAATCCAAACAATCTACGCAAACGATTCCTCGGACCAAACTCATGGTACATGTATGCCAACGTATCTTCAGTTCCTCACTCACAACTTTAGTACCTACCTGCAGTTAGTTCCCATTTACTAACTCGCGCACCAAAATGGAAGAAAATCTTAATTGTGGTTTCATCTCATCTTATTCATGCAGCCTCTCATTAAATGCATATAGAGAAATGAGTAAAAATGAAGCTTAGAAGGAAGCTGTATTGATTGTTACTATTGGTAAGTGTAAGTAGCTTATATGTAGCTAGATTGCTAAAATTAAACTACTACTCTAGAGTAACACAGAGTAACTGCGCAAAGTTAGAAGACACACAGATACACTGTGCTGCAAAAACACGGCTAGTCCTGCTGAAAAAACAACCCCAGTAGAACTCCTCATAGAATTTGTAATGGTTATTAATGGGAATTGTATAGATTTTAATGGAAACTGTAATGGTCCCTGTCGGCCTCTACTGGTAATTTGTTGCCTTCTGGTGACATGTTATGTTCTGTCTAGTGGATACCACAAAGGGCCTACGTCCTTTATACGACCCATTACTAATGTAATGGAAACCATTTGGTAGTTTTAATGGTTTAACAGCCGGGATGATTTTTACACATTTGAACTTAGATGCTCTGATTAGCTGTGGTGCGACCTGCCAAAGCCGAAAGACTCAAGCCACTTTGGAATCGTCATTTTATACATGATGAAAATCAATCTCCTCAAAATGGCAGCGTGAACACGTGACCACGCAGCAGAACACGCAATGTAATTGAAACAGCAGCGTGATGATGGAAGGAAACTCTCCACAGTGGCACACTGGGGCATGTAAACAACCCACGTCTGTCTCGTTCAGAGAGCTGAAATTCAGCAGTGCTCTAAAGACAGTGTAGATTTCATCCTGACACTGGGAAGGCAGGGCGATGGGGTTAAAAATGCCCTTATTACAGATAAATGATCTAATAACAGGCTTTTAAAGTCTCAACATTTCTCTTTCATGCACTCCCTTTTTTCTCTGTCTCTCCGTCTCTATCTCTAGCTCTATGTATAGATTGTCATTTGTCCTTGTCAAGTTAGAGGAGCTTTAATTTGATTCATGATTTATTCGTCATGTTTAGTAGATGTAGTGTTGATTGAAGACCCTGTGTTTCTCTGTGTTCGCAGTACTATGAGATGTCCTACGGACTTAACATAGAGATGCACAAACAGGTAAGAGTGTCTGTGTATGTGTGTGTGTCTTGGTGGGGACCGAATGTCCCCACAAGTATAGGACTATCTGACATCATTGACCTTGTATAGACATTCTTCTGGTCCACACAAGGAAAAAAGTCATTGTTATTTAAAAGGTTTTCTTAGCGTTGATTAGCTGCAATCTTGTCAATGGATGGTCCTCACAAGGATAGTAAAAATAGTATGTGAGCGTGTGTGTTCCTCAAGACCCAACTCCTGATTCTATACACATACACACACACACATATACATTGTTTCTCTCTTACAGATGCATATACAAGAATTTCACATGGAACACACACACACACACACACACACACACACACACACACACGCACGTGCGTTCCCTTCTCCCTCATTTCCTCCTGCTTTCCAGCTCATTGACAGTGGCGGATGTGCCGGATGTTGGGCTCTATCGCATTCTTCAGCTGATTGATGCTTTTCTCCGGGAGTCTTGAGGTCTGTGATGAAATGACGTGCGTGTTTAGCGATGGTGGAGCGGAGCCGCTTGGCAGTGTGGGCTAACATGGCTCAGTGTGGCGAGGATGGAACCAAGCACAGAGCACCACTTCACGCTGAATGTGGGTCAAGATTACGCAGTTTTAAATACCGATGAGAAACACAGATGAGAAATGTGTGTCAGTGGACCCAGGAGAGTGTAACACAGACCCTGGAGAGTAAGCTGGTCCTGGGAATAACAAATCATTAAAAAAATAAAATTATTTTTTTCTACTTTTTGCATTAGTATGGATCTTTCTTTTAGAGAGTCACAATTCCTTGAACATATAAACATACTGTATAATCAATATGTTTAAGGTAGCCAGACACAGAGAAACATATATATATATATATATTTATATATATATATATATATATATATATATATATATATATATATATATATATATATTTATTTATTAATTAGACATGCAACGATATTAAATAATAATAGATGATTTTTTAGCTTATTGAATGTTATTAATTCATATTAACAGAATTACTTGACTGAATAGTAAAAAACCTCCTGTTAGTCTCACATTCACTCAAGCATTTCTACGTCATCAATGAACATCAAACTGATAAAATATAATATCAACTTATTTATATATTAACATTAACTGGATATGAAATATACTACTTTCAAATATATTTTTCTGTGCAATATATAAACTTTTTTGTCAACTCATGTTCATTTAAATCTTTCAGCGGTGTAGTGGCGCTTTAATTCAGCGTGAGCAGCTTGGCGAAAAAATTTTTTTGACTTGAGGCCGAAACTCCCGCTGTAAAGTTTTATCAGTGCAGAGCTTACAGAGATTACACACTGCAGTTTTGTCACCATTACACACAGCACGAAATCCATGTGTTTTCCCGCCCTCTTTTGATTGACAGGATATAATCTGCCCTGATCTTCGGATATTTTTAAACTATCGGTCGATGGCGTGGAAAATAGCCTATATCTGCTGATGCTGATTATCAGCCGATACATTGGTGCATCACTTTTTATATATATATATATATATATATGTATGATATATATATATATATATATATATATATATATATATATATATATATATATATATATAATGTGTATGTAATATATATATATAATGTGTGATAGATAGATAGATAGATAGATAGATAGATAGATAGATAGATAGATAGATAGATAGATAGATAGATAGGTTTAGCTAGAGAGAGAGAGAGAGAGAGAACTTTTGCACAGTAACAACAGGAGGAAAATTGTGAGACGGATAACAGCTGAACTGTGTGGAAAATGTTGGATTGAAAGCCGCTTTTCCAGTTTGCAATTTCAGCAGATTATAACTTGTCACATTGTATAAGATGATCCCAGTGAAATTATGGCCTAATTCTATGTTCTGTGCGATTACATGTTCTCCGTGTCAGGTTATATGATGAGATGAGATGAGGTAATAAGTATATTTTTCCTGCCTATTAGAATGTTCCGATTACCTTTCGCCATTGCCACTATTGCCGTAGTTGTAGCTGCCCAGCGAGTTTTGAGTCATCTTGCGCTGTGCTCCTATTGGTGGATTTTAATATACATGCTGACATTTTACTCAAACATTTCTGATACTAACCAGAAGTTTGTTTCTGGTTATCTTTAGTCACCATGGTATTAAAATGGCATCCCACATTCTGCGTTCTAAGGCTGCCAGTCTCTACTCAAGATTAAAGAATTCTTTTACAATGTGTGTGTGTGTGTGTGTGTGTGTGTGTGTGTTGACTGACCGCAAAATCGAGTTATTTAGTTGCGTAGTCAGTTTGTGAAGCGAATCACTTACAAATCTGAAAGAACACAGCGTTAGTAGAGAAGACGCAGGGGATAAACAATTGTTCAAGATGTAAATTCCACCAAATTCATCTGAAAATTTTTTGGTCATTATCCATGTGTACGGTGACATGGCTTCTTCTCGGTTTTGCCGCATTTGACTGAATCTGAGCAGGAAGTCCAGCTCTATACACTTCGGAATTCGTCCTGCTACTTCTCTCAGCAGTCACATCATCAATAAACACCAGTGACCCAATTCCACTGGCAGCCATACGTTCCCATGCCATAACACTTCCTCCAACATGTTTGATAGATGATGTGGTATGCTTTGGTTCAAGAGTCCTACTTTTCCTTCTTCATACTGTTTCATGTCAAATCCATTGCGCTGGTGTACAGAGGCAAAAATACAGCAATTGTTTCACTGTCCAAGTACTTATGGACCCAAATGTATGTTGAATTTATTATGTCACGTCCTGTATAAAGGGGCTATCATGGCAACCTGCATCGACACAGAAACCTGCTAATGGTCTATTAACATTTGTGGCATTTGGCAGAGCGACTTTACATTTACATTTCTATAGCTGAGTGGTTGAGGGTTAAGGACCTTGCTCAAGGGCCCAGCAGTTTACTAGTACTGGGATTTAAACTCATGACCCGCTGTTTAGTAGTCCAGTGCCTTAACCTCTGTGCCACCGGTGACCCGCTAGAACGGCACGAAGCAGCCTAGCACATTTTCCCTACTTGTGATAGTCATCCTCATGTCCGTCAATGCTTACTGAGTCTCTACTGAATCGACTTTACAGCTCTAACAGAGACATGTCTCTTCCTCCACATCAGCTGGTCACTTGTGGAAACAACCTCAAAATTCCACCCACCCCAAACACACACTCACAAAACACAACACTGTGATCGCGCTCTCACTCTCTCTCTGTATATGTTGAGTGTGTGTGTGTGTGTGTGTGTGTGTGTGTGTGTGTGTGTGTGTGTCAGGAGAGATGAATAGAACGTGATGGAGAGAGAGACAGACGGAGAGAAAGAGGGGGAATTTCTCTGCTGTCTTCCAGCAGCTGCCTTTGCTCTCTGTTCTATCAGTCCACTGTGTCACATGATGCAGAGCAGGCTGTGTGTGTGTGTGTGTGTGTGTGTGTGTGTGTGTGTGTGTGTGTGCGCTTACATGTTTGAGCCCATGTTGGTATTTATTTTTGTGTTTGTGTGTCTGTGTGTGAGTATGTCTGTCTGTGCTGGCATCCCCTCATGCTCAGACGTGCTTATCTCTCACTGTGTGTGGGAGTGTGTGTGATGTGTGTCGTGTGTGTGTGTGTGTGTGTGTGTGTGATGTGTGTCGTGTGTGTGTGGAGTATAGCCAGTAGGAAGGTGTATAATGTGGATGCCTTTCACTGCTCTCTGCTCTCATTAGAGATGCAGGTGTGTATGTGTGTGTGTGTGTGTGTGTGTGTGTGTGTGTGTGTGGTACAACAAATTGATTTGCCTTCTAACAGGACTCTTTTTTCCCCTCCCTCTCTCTTTCTCTTTTGCTCTGTTATTATTATCATTTTCTCCATGTCTGCGTTTTTCTCTTTATTCTTTCTTTTCGATCGTTCTCTCTTCTTTTGTCCTCTCTCTCTCTCTCTCTCTCTCTCTCTCTCTCTCACCCTCTCTTTCGTTTTCCTTTCTCTCCTTTCCCTCATGCATTTCTGCTTCACTCACTCCCTTCAGCTCACACTTCCACATTCTTCCCCTCTTTTTTCTTTTCTACATCATCTCCATTTTCTCCCTTTGCCCCGCTTTTCAATATTCTTCCTCTTCTTTTCCTTTTTCTCTCCCATCATCTTTTCTCCATCTTATCTTCGACTCATTTTATTTTCTCTCTGTTCTATTGCAAATGCAAAGAGAGGGAAAAAAAAAGCAAGCGAACACGGGAAGGAGTGAGTTCGCATGGATAACTGATTAACTGGCACGTTCACACACGGCCTCAAGTGTTCTGTTGGAAAGGGACATTCAACGAGCACATATGGGTGTTATGGTCAGGTGTCCACATACATTTGGACATGACATAAGAACCAGTATAATGAGTAGTAACTCATCTTGTTAACTTGATACTATTCTCATGCTATGGAAGGTGCTGCAAAAATTTTTTTTTTAATACATATATATATATATATATATATATATATATATATATATATATATATATATATATATATATATATATTATTATTATTAATAATCCAACTAATTGATTAATCACAAAAACCCAGTTAGATTAATCAGTTATCAAAATGATCATTATTTGCAGCCCTGCTCATAAATGGTAATACCCTCTTCTCATTTTCTCTCCCATTTCCTTTCTTGCTCTCCTTTATTCTTATTTTCACCTACCGGTACTTTTCATTCTTTACTTCTCCGCTCTCCCCTTTTCTATCCTTTGCCCTGTTTTTCTGTCTCTCTTTCTCTTTTACTCTTACATGGGTCAACTCAAGAGGCATCTGGAAAGGTCAAAATGGCACTTTGCAATGTGTTTATTTGTGTGTGTGTGTGTGTGTGTGTGTGAGAGAGAGAGAGAGAGAGAGAGAGAGAATGAGACATGGAACTCATTTGTGAATAATGAGTCTAAGAGCAGAAGTGATGTCACTATTCTGGAATGGGATGGAAATGTTTTGTGTGAACAAGCTAGAGCACATAAGAGACTCAATGGGAAGTAAGTGTGTGTGTGTGTGTGCGCGTGTGTGTGAGGCAGCCGTTAGCACAATCGGTCTGTTTGTTTGATCAGAACACTGCACGTTCCCTGCAGTGTGTGTTTGCATGTGTGCACGTGTGTACTTACTGACTTACAAAGCGCTGACACTTGAGACTCCTTCCATAAACGTGAAATAAACGGCATACATTTACACTTTATAGCATTTTATTTGTTAACCGACAACACTTTTTAAAAATGCGTTGTTATTATTAGGCTTAGATTGTGTGGAGCTGTTTTGTTATCTATTGTTACTATAGAAACAATAACTATTAAGGGGCGGTCAAACTAGAGTTTCAGCATGCGGAATTTCCACCGTCTTCCATTCATACACATGCGAATGCTGGAGAAAGGAAACACAAGCTTCATGCGAAGAACTTTCACATTTCGCTGCGTTCACCAAAAGTTCAAAGTTCGTGCGAATTCGTATCACGTGAAGACGTGTGACCAATAGAAGATCGACACGTCACGGTGGAAAATCCAAGAAAATCCAAGCTTTAGGTGTCACCGATTATAGCGGTTTGATAAAACACAACTTTAAAAGAATACAAAATCAACATCAAGAGAGAAGTTGTCTGGATTGCATTGTCGCTTCATACAGGAACAGATGGTATATTTTAACATTGGCGTGTGACGTCATATCCGGTTGTTGCCCGTATTCACAGCGGTCTCCTGAAGAAATTTTGCATGCTGAAAGTCTAGTGTGTAGCCGGAGCTACTGTCTGAGCTGTGCGGTTATATACAATTCTGAACATTCTGAAGGATTTTAAACTGAAGAGTATTATTGTTAAGAGTAATATTCAGGTATTACTAAAAGAAAGGAACCCCCAATACCCCCCCCCACACACACACACAAACATACAGGTCTTAATATTCACTTTTCTTACAGTAAATTGACTTCAGTTAATGGTAAGATTTCTGTCATTTACAGTTGCAATCAAAATGGTTTATTGTCCAAATTGAATTTTCAGCTGTTTGCGATGAACAAATTAAACAAAAGCAATTGAAATAGTTCAACACAACGAATGGTTCTAGTGGTTTCCCCAAATTCAACTGACAATGCAACTTATAATGACTTCTCCAGTTTCATAATTATTCAACCCCTTCATGGCAAGAATCTTTAATACTTAGTAGAGCACACTTTCACTGTTATGACCCGAGATCTTAACACGAGATGCATAGCCAGACACCAGATTCTGGCAGCGTTCCTGAGGAATCTTGCAGCGTTCCTGAGCAATGTCCTCCAGTTCAGTAATCTTCTTGGGTTTGTGTGCTGCAACCGTCTTCATCAAATCCCACCAGATATTTTCTATGGGGTTCAAGTCAGGTGACTGTGATTGCCCTGTAGAATCTGACAGGACTTCTTCTGGAACCAAGCCTGGGTGGAAATTGAGGTATGCTTGGGATTATTGACCTGTTGGAAGGTCCAATGACGCCCAAGCTTCAGCTTCCTCACAGATGGCATTTTCTCCTAGGATTTCCTGATTCTTCAGTGAATCCATCTTGCCTTCCACACGCTGCAGGTTTCCAGTGCCAGAGGATGCAAAGCAGCCCCAGAGCATCACCGAGTCACCACCATGCTTGACTGTGGACAGAATGTTCTTTTTTCGTTCTTGTTCCTCCAGATATACCACTGATCCATCGTTCCAAAATGTTCCAGAATCCCAAAGCTTCTGTGGCTTATTTATATAATTTTGAGCCAATTTTTCTTGCGCTTTTGGGTCAGTAGTGGTGTACGTCATGGAGTTCTGTGATGGGAACCTTCTGCGTTTAGTACGTGTCTTACTGTGCTCACCGAAACCTCAGTGCCTGTTGCCACCAAGTCTTGCTGCAGGTCTTTTGCAGTCACCCGAGGGTTTTTCATAACCTGCCTTCTCAGAAATCTGGTTGCAGTCGTTGATATCTTCCTTTTTCTGCCCTCTCCAGGTATTTCATATTTTCTCTACCCCCAGCCAGTTCAGGTATTTAATGTGTTCCAGCTCAAGCACACCTGGTGCAGCTAATGAAGCCCTCGTTTAGTCGCATCAGGTGCGTTTGAGACAACACCTGTTTTGCATATGTGTGCTGTTGTGAGGGATTCTATTCAGGGGGTTGAATAATTATGAAACAGGAGAAGTCATTATAAATTGCATTTTCAGTTGAATTTGGGGAAACCACTTAACGCATTCGTTGTGTTAATCTATTTCAATTGCTTTTGTTCGATTTGTTCATCGCAAACAACTGAAAGTCTGTACATTTTGACAATAAACCTGATTTGCAATGGGGGTTGAATCATTTTGACTGCAACTGTATCACTTGATGTGTGAGTAAGCTAATTAACCAATAAGAAAAGTTGCAATATTTTTCTTACCTGTCTTTGCCAAGGGTGCTGATCATTCTGGAGTGGACTATACTACTAAACTGCGTGGATATTGATTAACATAGTGTATAATGATAGGAATATTATGCAAGGAGCTGTGTCTGTGGGTGTGTGTGGAACGACTGAACATAACATAACAGAAATCCAGCTGTAGATTTAAATCTCTAATAAGTAAACCAGCGACACTGAAAACATCCTGAGACGACATGAGGAAGAATTCTTACAAGGATCTACAGTGTGTGTGTGTGTGTGTGTGTGTGAGAGAGAGAGAGAGAGAGGGAGAGAGAGAGAAAGTATAAAAGTTGTAATACTAATGTTAGTTATATGCTTAAAAACAAACACTCACTGTTTAGCTTGGCCTTGGGACTTTACTTGCCTTCAGAAGGAGTGTGTGTGTGTGTGATTCTGTGTATTTGTGTGTATATGTGTACGCATCTTTGTCTCGGAGAACAGTGTAATGTTTTCCATCCTGGTTTAATTATGAGTGTGTGTGCACATGTGTCTTTTATGACTCTGTTTGTGTTTCACCCTGAAGACCTTCTTCACACGTGTGTGTGTGTCTGCGCTTTACTGCTCTCTTTTCCTCTCTCTCTCTCTCTTTCTCTCTCTCTGTTTTGTTTCCTCCTTTTCCCAAATGGAGGGGCCATCAATCAAAGAAAGAAGGATGGGGAGGGAGAGAGGGAGGAAGAGAGGCAGGAGGATGTTGGCTTCTTGCCAGGAAAGAGATGCTGGCTTTCTGCCCGGAGGAAAAGAGAGAGTGAAAAAAAGAGAAAGCGTGCTAGACCGAGCCAACACCATGAGGAAGAGAGAGAGAATGAGGGAGAGTGCTGAATGATTGAGCGAGTGAGTCAGAATGAAAAGAGAGAGAGAGAGAAGAGAGTGATGGACGAGGGAAAGCAGAACTGAGGGAAAAGAGAAAATGAGGCCTTTATTGAATACCTCTGTGCCTGTGACCACAATCAGTGATTAGTGCTCCATCGGTAACAAATATTTGCCTTTCAGTGTTTGGAGAGTGAAAGGAGCTGCTCCATTAAAGTGGTGGGAGGGGGGGACAACTACAGGCGTGTGTGTGTGTGTGCTTTTTTCAGATCGTTGTCCATGGCTCACTCCTATATCCCTGCATGTCTTTATATTTCACCACCTTCCCGTTTCCATTTTAATCTCTCTTTGCTTTTTTTCCCCCTGTTCTCCATCTCTCTCTTCCTCTCTCAGATCTCTCTCTCTCTCTCACACACACACACACACACAGACACACACACACACACACAGATGGCAATTTTGAAGCATACCGTGAAGGGTTGGCTGGGACTATAATGCAAGGTCCATTAGGGGAACACTTTCTCAGCACAGAAAGTACGACCATACATATTAATTCACACACACACACACACACACACACACACACACACACACACACACACACACACACACACATATATATATATGTGTGTGTGTGTGCGTGTTAAATTAATATATATATTGATCTTTGCATATTTGAGGCACTGGTGAAAAGCAAGTGATAAACAGGTCACTACTCTTTACCAACGCATTGTATTGGATTACTGACTGGTTTGGATGGGATTACGGAATGGTATTGATTGGTTTATAAATTGATTAATGATTTGGAATGGATTTACTGTCATTTGGATGGGATTTCTGACTGGTTTTTAATACATTTACTGTCTGGATTGAACGTGTTTACTGGTTGGTGTCGATGGACGTGCTCACCCATGTTTCTAGGTTCTTTAGCTAGTTTAGAGGTTTTAGCTCTCTACCTTCACAGTTTTGTTTGCCTTATCCTTTTTCAAAAGGTTTTTTATTGGTTTACGGAGTGGGTTTGATGCGTTCATTGCTTCATCCATCCATCCACCCATCTTCTACGACTTACTCCTTCCTCAGCGTCGCAGGGGAATTCCAGATTTGAATGAGGGGTTTTCCTGCACTGGTTAAAACTCAAGATGTGATTTTTATCTAGTTTATCATGAAGGAATGAAACGTAGCATAGAGAGAGAAAATATTCTTCTTAACTAAAGAAACAGCCGTAAAACGGCAGGGCAGAAAGGGAAAATAGAGAGATAGACAGAATTCCTGAGACATGAAGGGAAATGCTTACCCTTTAAGGAACCCCCGTCCCCAATTTCCTCCTTAATTTAGTTGTGGACATCACTGGTCAGCTCTCCGCTGTCATACCACAGCTACCAACCAGGGTGGGTGAATCCTATCATGTGCTTCCTCTGAGACATGAAGCCACCAACTACAACTTGAGGGAACAGGAGAGAGAGAAAGAGAGAAAGAGTATGCCATCCCTCATACCCCAAGAGCACAGCCAGTTTTGCATCCATGGATGGCTGAGCCATCTTCGGGATTTGAACTCCTGATCTCCAGATGATACGTCAAACGCTTTTCCATTGCACTACTGATTCGAAATGTTTACAGAATTTCCAAGGAAGGGGAGAGTGCTCTGATCAGCATGACCTGCTATGTCACATGGCGGGGAAAAGAGACGTCCAAAGCCCAATTCTAGTATTTAATAATACCATGAATAGGACAGTAAAACAGCAGTAAAATCTATCCATCCATCTTCAATACCACTTGTCCTACACAGAGTCACAGAGAGCCTGGAGACTATCAGAGAGGACTCGGGGCACAAGGCGGAGGGACACCCTGGAGGGCACAATCAAACACACAGGGCACAATCACACAGTCCGGACAATTTAGAGATGCCAATCAGCCTACAACACATGTCTGTGGACTGAGGGAAGAAACCCCTGAAGCAAGGGGAGAACATGCAAGCTCTGTACATACAGGGTGGAGGCGGGAATCTAACCCTCACTTCTGGAGGTGCGAGACAAACGTGCTAACCACTAAACCAATTTTAACTTACCCAGGTGCACCAGGTTGTTAGGTTTGCTCATATATTTCTGTATCATGTTCTCTAGTAAGATGGGCTTTGTGCAGGTGAAAGGGTCTTGATACGATTGATTTAATCCACTAAAACTTTAATACTAAAATACCTAATTTAGTGAAAGGACTGATTTCTGAATTTGGTTTAATTACGCCTCCTAAATCTTTGCACGCTGTTTTCTCGAAGCAGGTCTATGAAGTGGAGTAGTCATCCGTTCAGTGTTTACTTTAGCTGTCATGAATTCTTTTCAAATCATGAATTCTTTTACTTCTCCTCTCTGTCGTCTCTCTCCTCTCTGTCGTTCCGTGATAGTCCTTGTCTCGTTATTTTCCTTCAAACGCAGTGCAGATCTGAAGGTACGATACGGCCTAATCTCTTGGTTGCTGCCCCGGTGTCTCCCGCTCAGTTACATGCTGGCACGGCGCCGAGAGCAGGCCGAACGAAGGGAATGTTTGCATACCAGAACACCACGCTTGAAGGATGTGTTTGTACTGATGTGTTCATACTTGGTCAGGTCGAGCGCCGATGGTGGTAGTATCGGGTTGTGGAAACGTTTTGCGGGCACACGCACACGTTCACATTCGCACCTGCTTGAGAGAGAATATGGAACATGACTCGCTTGTACAGACATGCCTCTTCTACCACCATGAAATGTTCTGGATTTGTGTGAGAAAGAGAGGCAGGAATGGCAAGAGAGAGAGAGAGAGAGAGAGAGAGTGTGTGAGTGTGAGTGTGTGTGTGTGTGACATGTCTGTCAGAGCTCCATGTTGCAAGGCCTGTGAGGAACGAGAGAGAAGAGGTGGAGGGAGAAAAAAAACGGATGAAAGGAAAATAATGGCTGTGTGGGAAGATGGTTAGAGCAAGAGAGCCCCTAAGAGGAGAAGTGAAAGAGGAGAGACGTGCAGAGCTGCAGAAGGATTGTGTGTGTGTGTGTGTGTTTTCGGTTATCTCTCTTTCCCCGAGTGAATACATAATTAGCAAATGTTGCTGTGTGTGTGTATGTTCACGTGTTCCTCTTCCAGAAGATTGAATCTATTCAGACCCTTTACACTGAGAATACACTCTGTACGCGTATACTTCACATCAACACGTATGAATGAATAGCGTTTCAGATCATTCAACAACACAGATATGCTCAGTGGCTTCATTTCTCTCTCTCTCTCGCTCTCTCTTTTACTTTCTTGTCATATTTTCTGCTGTTCGAATATTCACTGATTTAAGACACTTTTACAGCAATACTCTCTTTGTATGTTTTAATACTTGGGCACTCGGTAGATAACTCTATTTAGAGATCTGCTTAATATTTATTATATAAAGTGCAGTGTTCTGTAACAGGCTTCATGCTCACTGTCCTTCTGGGACGTTGGTGTGTATGAGTTCAGAGGTCATGATTACGGTGTGGTGTGTGCTCGAGTTGTTTTGGTTAAAACATTAGTTTTTAAAAAAAGGATGGCACTTGTAGGTTGGCTATTCCTCATCAATATCAGCCGTGCACAAAATAAAACTGTACTGCACTAAACAGTTGCACTACAATCTTACTGTCGGCTGTGGACATCACGTCCATATAGAGTGCTGCAGGGATGAGGTATTTTTGTAGGCCAACCCTGAAGTTCGCACCTCCCTGGTTCCTGAGAGAGAGAGAGAAAGCCAATAGGATTTTTCCAGTTTTTTTAGATTATTGAAGAAAATCAGCTCTGTGACCAGCATGAATTTATGATTCTTACACGTTTGGTCATCAAGATAATCTTCACAAATGAACACAATTTTGATGAATTTTGACGCATAAAAACAGTCATCAGAAATAAAAAGTTGAGTTAAGCTATAAACGATGTACACCACGGTCTCATGACTTCAGCGTCACCAACGCAAAGCTTTATAGCACTACAATGTGAAAAAAAAAACACAGACCTTATTGCAGGCATTTAACCAAACCTCGCTGACTTCAGGTGGGTGGAGCCGGAAGTGCAAAAATGCTAGCTCTTTCATTTCGGGGTGTTAGGACTCATTTTTGCAGCACTCTATTGAGGGCGTCCATTTTGTTATTGATACGCCGAATTGTAATTACGACATTGTGGTGAAATGCGAGTGTGCTCATTTCATAATTCCAATATTTCTGACAGGACATGACGGCAACTTGAGGTCTGGTGACTAGACCAGAGTCTTTTCTTCCTCCCTCGTCCCTTTTCCCTCCTCCTTCTTTTCCCTCATGCCGTGGCCCTGTTTTAGACGCAGGGCGTGACATTGTCGATTGTTCCACTTCTAAAAATATCTTATCATATTTGTCTCGAATATTTGCAACAATATTTCATAAAACTGTATGAATCACTGCTTACACAGTGCTTTGCATAAGTATTTGCCCCCTTGCACTTTTCCACATTGTGTAGTGTTACAGTCTGGAACTGAAGTAGATTTAACTGAGAGTATATGTCATGAATCTTCATAGTGAATCTACACAAAATATAGATACATTACAATTATTATTATTATTATTATTATTATTTACAAATAAAATATGTAAAAGTTGTGTTTACATAAGCATTCACCCCATTTCTCTGAAACCCCAAAGCCCCCCCCCCTTCCTTGAATGGAGTTGTTCCAGGAATGTTCCAGAATGTGTTAGTGAACATTCTGTACCTAAACAAATAGCATCCTGAAAACCATGTGGAAATGTGGGGGCGAATACTTATGCAGAGCACTGTATATCTTTTTGTAGCTCTATAACTATTCAGCACGCTAAT
This sequence comes from Ameiurus melas, assembly GCA_012411365.1. NCBI lineage: Eukaryota > Metazoa > Chordata > Actinopteri > Siluriformes > Ictaluridae > Ameiurus > Ameiurus melas. The sequence goes on from CM022762.1 coordinate 19,283,236, forward strand.
GAATTCATCAGTTCATTCAGTGGTTAAAAACATATCCCATATCTTCATATATTTATACACATTTCCAATCTAATCGTTGTGTGTGTGTGTGTTTTTCTCACAGGCAGAGATTGTAAAGCGGCTCAGCGCTATCTGTGCTCAGATCATCCCTTTCCTCTCTCAGGAGGTATGCTGACAATGATTGACGACTCATCTCTCTCTCTCTCTCTCTCTCTCTCTCTCTCTCTCCGTTCTCACACACTACAATACATACACATACACATACACACAGGCAGACTGTTTCATCATCCTTATTGAAGACAGCACTCAAATTTCCTCTCAATTACACCTATTTCCAGCTGTATCAGCGCGTTTTTCCGATGAGTTTCATCTAAATAGCAGACATTTGTTTGTCATCACAGCACCGTAAAAGCAGCTATTATTTTTTATTCCAGAGAGAAGTCAGGTCATTAAACCGAGCACTGCTTGGCTAGAGGAAATGTGTCCCAGCAGCCCTCGGTAACTCACAGTGTTGGAAATGGTCTCATTATGCATAGTTGTTTGAAACTGTGCTTTTCTTGAACTCTAGAAATTTTTTTTTTTTTTTTTTTTTTTTTTTTTTTTTGTTCTTTTTTTTTTTTAAATATGTCAGGTTGCTCAGTCAGTTCAGCACCATCTGCATGAGGGACGTTTTTTCTCTGTCCATTTAAAGAGCAGTGATGAACTCTGGGTGCATACACGACCGACGCGAACTGATAGTTTGGTGGTAATTGTACAGTCCTACTAACCAAACCGATTCACAGGAACCCAAAAAGAGCCATTAATATAACTGCTTATTAATTAATTACCAGCTTCTGGCAGGAACATTTTCCTCTTGCTTCCTCTTTTCCTTCCTTAAAGGTTGGATTTGTTTTGACGTCGGTCTTGTTTTATTTATTGAGATTCCACGGCGATTTAAGAATATTAGGATTATGAATCTGTTAGTGTAATATTTCTTTCATTAAGAGTTGCTCGGAAATATAATAACATCACAGTCCTGTGGGAAAGACTAAAAAAAAAAACAGTGGAAATTGGAAGTTGCCAAATTGTCTTGTTGTTGTTGTTGTTGTTGTTGTTGTCCTGGCCTTCTACAAAAAAGTCGAAACAGTTCATCATTTAGCTTCTCAGCTTCTCGAGTTATATTTAATCGCTTGTCTTTTGTGTGGTTCGTTACAAAAACGGAAAGGGAAACCCGTTGGATTGCGATCGTATCATTTCACGCAGGCCAGATTTTTTGCCAAGTGATCCGAGAAGTCTCTCGAAGCCGTTTGACCCAGTGCAGCTGTCAGGAGTCGTACAGTTCACGACAAATCCTTGTGCAATTTCATCAAAAACTCAAGCTATGACACAATATAATATGAGCCCAAATATAGCTGCATGCGGCAAAAAGTGAACCCGTGTTAACATTAGCACAGCTGGAGCTGGATCAGGAACGACGCTGTAGGTAACACAAATAACGCTGTAGGTCAAAACACGAGACAATTTAAAGCAGTGTGACAAAAACTGTGCCTGTTTTGGATCCAAAACAGGAAAGGCCAACATGATGTGGCATGTTTTTTTAAATAGGTGTACGAGTGTGTTAAGAGGTGTATGAGTGTGTGTAGCGACACGGAGTATCAATCTGCTCATCTTCCCACTGTTATTTTAATGTGTTTGCCATTTTGTAGTTTACATGCCTATGTTTGTTGTATATGTGATCATTTGGGATTGTTTGTGGTGTCTGTATTTCCTCTTTTGTCCGCTTTGTTGATGTTTCCTCATCATCTTGTGTATATTTGGATCTTGAATCAGTGTTTACAGTCTCTGACCCTCTGCGTGTGTGTGTGTGTGTGTGTGTGTGTGTGTGTGCTGGTTGTTTTGTAGCACCAGCAGCAGGTGGTGCAGGCTGTGGAGCGGGCTAAGCAGGTGACCATGGCAGAACTCAACGCCATCATTGGGGTTAGTGACCTCTGACCTCCCGTGTTGACTGTGTTTTCTTTACTGAATACAAACACATAAACAAACACTGTCAGAAATGCAGGATTGATGAGTTAGTCTGATTGCTATATAGTTATCTGGATGTAATTACACTACTATCAGAATCAACTGCAATATTTTATTTAACACCTTTTTTTAACTTAAAAAAAAATGACCTACTGATATAAATGAAAACATTTTACTATTCATAATTCTGGATGCATCTAAAACTTTTTATTACTTACATATGATGTGAAGTCTATGAAAATATATAGAGTATATACACAGTACTGTATACGATGTACAAATGCCTGGCACTGGGCTGGAATCCTAATGAGTGTGTGATTTGTACTTTATTCTCGTTCGTATTATTCACCTGGGACAACGAATGCACATTTAAGTATATTATTGGATCACTTTTCGTCGCCTTTCGTGTGCTTTCTCACCTATTTAATCCTTTAAAATCGGGGTGACGTTGACACGTTTGGTTCATTTTCTGTTGTTATTATTTGGTTTCGCTGTTCCACGGCACAAGCTGAACAGGACCAGAAAATGAGACGGAACTGGAAATGTACTCACTGAAGCGTTTCGTTCATTAGTGAGAAAGAGAACACTAGAAAAAATCCAAGCAAACCTCTTGTAAATGCAGCACAGCACGAAATCATCCAATTCGACTGATCACAAAGCAGGTGCTGCGTAGTAAATACATAACCACATGATGACTAAATAATAAAAAAAAAGAATATCGTTTTGAAAATGTCAGTATTTGGTGAACTATATCCAGCATTTCCTTTTTTGGGTTCTTTGGCCCAGACATCCAGAACATGTCAAACTTCTGCAGCACTCCAGCTCTGTCCTCTGGCACGCGTCTCACGCACCTGCAACCCATAACACAGCTTCACTTCCTGCAGTCGGCTTGAATTAGGGTTGAACTGTGTTCTCACTGCAATCAAGCTGCACTATGACTAACCTGAACGTGGACTGATGCCACTTTTTGGAAGCCGGTTGTTTTGATCCAGTGTGTTGCTTCCAAAACAAACCACAGTGAGGAGTTAAACACAGCAGGCGTCCATTCAGACAGACTAAGAGGGCTTTGACATTCGCAGCAGTTTAGTCCGTTTGAATCGAACCCTGGTGTGTTTCTCCTCTCGGTACGGTTCGTGTAGGCGGGTCAGAATATTGCACGGTCCGTTTGAGTGACGTGGTCTTGGTCCGGTTCCAGTCCAGCTCTAGTGTGGTTTCATTGCAGTGAGAAAGCAATTTGACCCGACTTCTGCAACTGACCCAAACATGCTGTGTATTATTGGCCCGGGCAACTTTTTCTGTAGCTGCTGTAGCTTCTAAACCGAGCCGAGAGCCACAAACTGATCTACACTACAATGCTAAACTGTTCTGAATATTTCAGATACTAGTTACGTGGACCCTCACACATCACTCAGTTCTCCAGTAATAGCTGGTGGGTGTGTGCTGGGCATTCTGGTGCACTATGGCTGCCTTCGCATCCTCCAGGTGGATGCTACACACTAGTGGTGTTTTAGGAGACCCCCCCATACTATGTAAACCGCTATATGAATCTATCTGTAATTAACTAAAACATTTTTACAAATATTTGGACTGATGAATAAAAGGAGAAAATAAATGCTGTCTGTGATACATAAAATGTGTTAAAGTACTTCTTTATGTAAATATCTAATATCTATATCTAAATATTTATTTAGCACCTGCTCCTTGGGCTCTGTGGTGCTCTTTATGATTTTGTGCAAAGATTTGTTTCCTGTTTTTTCATTGCTGTATTTCAGACCATTGAATGAAAGAGTTGTTTTCAGCCCTACATGCCACTCAGTGCTTTTTTTTTTTTTGGTTCATTTAATTATGTGCAGTGTGAAATTAAACCAAAACAAGTAGCAAATGAACCAAAAGTAATTTCACTCTCATTTGGTGTCAGGAAACAGACTAATGGGTGTAAAAGTGGCCCGAAATGTTGAATGTGAAATAATGTCCGTAGGATGCATTTACATTTTCATACCTCAAAGAGCAAAAATGTTCAGGAGAGATCAGAAACAGTTTTCACAGTTCGTAATATTCACTCTCCCCCCTCAGTCTCTCTCTCTCTCTCTCTCTCTCTCTCGCTCTCTATTTCTCTCCGCTTTCCTTTTTTTCCTTTGTTATTGTGCTGTGTGAGCTCTCACAATGGAGCTTAAGTTGTGTAATATGATCAGAACTGAGAAAAACTGCTGGAGAGAGTCTCAACAACAGCTAATCGTGTGCTGGACCACACACACACACACACACACACACACACTTGTAGCATACCAGCTATAATTTAGCCTACAGTTGAGCGAGCTCTCTTTCAGCTTGTGATTTTCTCTTTCTTTCTTCCGTCTTCTTTTACTGTCTTTCTATATCTGTCCACGTAACTGTCTGTCTGTCTGTCTCTCTGTATCTCTCTCTATCTCTGCTCCACCTCTGCTTGTGGAACAGCAGCAGCAGCTCCAGCACCTGTCTCACCACACCCCGGGCATCCCGCTAACCCCTCACCCTTCAGGTCTGGCACTGGGGGGCGCCTCGGGCCTGTTGGCTCTCACCGGGGCGCTCGGCGTCTCCGCTCACCTGAGCAACAAGGATGAACGCAACCACCTGGATGCCGAGCACCTTCGAGGTACTGCAACACCCACATGCCTTCACACTGCCAGTCAATACAGACAGCACTGCCGTAACATAGCGGGTCAGTCAAGACGTGTTTCATGTCCGATGTTTGTTTCTTTACTTTTGCAGTGGAGCTATGAGGCAAATGAAGCTCTACACTGGTAGTTTATCTCACACAGAATGTGCGAATGTTCATTCATGTCATCCAAACGTGTTGCTGTAATTTAATGCACAAACATTCACCTTTTCCCCTTAATGCAGTTCGGTATAAATTCATCCCATAGTCCTGGCTCCAAATATTTGAAGTTATGAAGATGATAATGCAGTTCCAATCTGAACTTTGGAAAACTCCTTACTATTTCAAACAGTTGTTTATTTAGGATGAAATAGTACTGAATGATGTTTCAATGAT